>JAABOM020120225.1:0-22662 GCA_011800125.2 Solanum clarkiae | reverse complement strand
ATGACGTAAATCATTTTCGAAACCATTTCAATGCATTCTGAGGCTTAAAGGCCAAAACATAATTTCATAGTCTATATGCTCATGCATAGAAATAGCCCATTCATATACAAAATGGTGAAAGCATCCAAAATGCTCAAAGAGCCAAAATTGAAGACATATATATGATCACAATATTGTCATAACCAATATCTTATATCAAAATCATATCATAAAACATAATTGGGCTTAATCCATAACAAATTCCCATAATAACCTTTGTACATAAATGCATATGCTATGAATAATGAGAGAATAACATGGGTAATTAGGATTCAATCACAAATCAACAATATAACATAAAATTCAATCGAAAGCATAATTAAATCCACATTTAAATTCATATTATAATCACCCATGCATTTAGAAGTCTTAAAGGGGACATTCATACTTGAAATTCCATAAACCCTAAAGGAAATCCTCATATAATAGTTTAAATCACATTAAAATCATCAAATAAACACTACCCATGCATAATTAGAATTTTAGGATTCATAATCTTCAAAACCCCAAATTTCAAGTAACTAGAAATACATGAGATTGCTTAAAAATAATTTTGGGTGTTCTGACTGAAAGGAAGTCAAGGATCAACCCACATACCTTAGACCTTGAGTTCCTTGGAATTGAATTTGAGAAGAATGGAAGCTTGGAAGTGCGTCTTGGAATCTAAACTTGTTCTTGTGTTTCCTTGAAATTGAATTGGATCTTAATGGAGGCTCTTGAGAGGATTTAGGAGTGTGATTGAGATGAGAGTGGTGAGTTTTATCAGTTGAAACATTGTTTAGGTTTTTTAGGAAAGTTAAGATATCATTGGAAGTCTAAAAAGGGCATTAGAGTAATTAGTATTTATGAAAATGCTATTACTGAAAAGATGGAAATTTTGATAAAATGTTGCTCCAAGGGAGGTCCCACGGGTCGTGTGGCACTCCACAAGTCGTGTGGAGTGCCCGTGACAAGGTACTTAGTCCAAAAATTGAAGTTGGAAATCGATTGGAACAAAACATCTTGTCATGACCACGGAGGCCTCCACGGGTCGTGTGGAGCCTCACGGCCCCTGTGGAGGCTCGTGGCACCATACTTAGGGCTGAAAAATTTTGCCTAGGCTCTACACCAAGGACCACAGGTCATGCCCCATGCCACGGGTCGTGGTGAGGGGCGTGGCACAACAGTTAGCAAGAAAAATCCCCCAAATGCCCACTATTTCTCTCTTGTACTCACCCCACGAACAGCCACATGGATAGTGGCAAGCCACATGGCCCGTGGACCTTGTCGTGCCCCACACGACCCATACAAGACACCACTGCCCGTGTAGGTGCCCGTGGGGCTTCACTGCACGGGAGGGTCTTACGCAAATGGACATAACTCCTTCATCTGAACTTGAAATGAGATGAAACTAAGTGTGTTGTAAAGCTAACTCAAGAGGCTTTCATTTTACATGTCGTGGGCCACCTAGTTCAAATAGTGCTAAAAGTTATGCTTGTCTAAAATTGACCCTTCTACCGGTACTTGTGTCATACCTAGCCAACAAAAATCCTTTTGAACTTGGCTTGTCATAGGAGCCCATGACAACCTTAAACAACATACATAAGCTTGGAAATTCTGGGTCCTTATAAATGTTTTGTTTGTCAAAGACAATTTAAAGTCTATACTATGCGGTAAAATATTTGATTGAGAAGGTGGAGAAAAATGTCGATTCTACGCAAAAGAAAAGAGATGAGGTTACCTTTTCACCAAATGATCATCAATTTCTCTATAGGTTCTGATAATTTTCTTATTGACCCTACCAGGTTGAAAATTTTGATATTTTTTTTTTGTTGGGTAAAAGTTAATTTTCGACTTTTCTCTTATTGAGGTTGTTGAATCATTAATAAAATTTATTTATATTTCTTATTTTTGTCTTTCAAAAAAATACTTCAATTTAGTTGTTAGAATTAGTTTGGAATTAATTTAGTATTACTGCGGGTTAGTTGTTGAAATAAGTTCAAATGTAGTTTGATTAACATTTGATTTGATTTATTTTTAAAATGATGTGATTTACTTTAAGGGATTTAGTTTGAAACTAGTTTAGAGTTAATTTGATTTAGTTGTTGGAATTAGTTTGTAACAAAGTATAGTTGTTGTCTTGTAATAGACTTTGATTTAGTTGTTAGAATTAGTTTGGAACTAGTTTAGCATTAATGTGATTTAGTTATTGAAATAAGTTCGAATGTAGTTTGATTTATTTTTTTAAAATAATATGATTTAGTTAGTAGATTAAAAACTAGAGTTAATGTGATTTAGTTGTTGGAATTAGGTTGTAACGAAGTATAGTTATTGTCTTGTAATATAGTTTGATTTAGAATTAATTTGGAACTAATTTAGCATTATTGTGATTTAGTTATTGAAATAAGTTCGAATGAGTTTGATTAATTTAGATGCGGTTTAGTTGTTGAAATAAGTTCAAATGTGTCGTTATTAGGTTTAGTTTAAAACTAGTTTACAGTTAATGTGATTTAGTTTGTTGGAATTAGTTTGTAACAAAGTGTAGTTATTATCTTATAGTAGACATCATTTTGGAGTTTTTTAAATGAGATTGCAAATTAGGTATTTTTTGTTTGGAATTGAATTGTTGTTGAAGTTAATTAGAATGTTGGAATTGAATTGAAGTTAGAATTGTTGTTGAAGTTAGAATGTTGGAATTGAATTTTAGGATTATTACGCTGTTAAAGTTAGAAATATTGTTGTTGAAGTTAGATGTTGGAATTGAATTAAATTGTTATTGAAGTTAGAATGAATTATTGTTGAAGTTAGAATGTAGGAATTGAATTGAATTATTGTTGAAGTTAGAATAAAAAGTAGTTTTTAAGTAGAACTTAGATTTAATTTTGAACTTGAACTTTGGGATTTTAGAACTTAGTTTGAATTTCAGGTTGTAATTTTGATTAGATATATTTAAAATATGAACTAAATTATTTGTACTTAAGTTGAACTTTAGTAGTGTTTAACTTCAAGTTAGATTTAAAGTAAAATTTACTTTGGGGATTTTTGAATGAGATTGCAAATTAGGAATTTTTAGTTGGAATGGAATTGTTGTTGAAGTAAATTAGAATGTTGGAATTGAATTGAAGTTAAAATGAAGTTAGAATTGTTGTTGAAGTTAGAATCTTGGAATTGAATTTTAGGATTGTTACGTTGTTGAAGTTAGAAATATTATTGTTGAAGTTAGAACAAATTATTGTTGAAGTTAGAATGTAGGAATTGAAATTGAATTATTGTTGAAGTTAGAATTGTTGTTGAAGTTAGAATAAAAAGTAGTATTTAAGTAGAACTTAGATTTAATTTTGAACTTGAACTTTGGGATTTTAGAACTTAGTTTGGATTTCAAGTAGTAATTTTGATTAGATATATTTAAAACTTGAATTATAGTATTCGTACTTAAGTTGAACTTTAGTAGTATTTAACTTTAAGTTAGATTTAATTTGGGGAACTTGAATATTTTAATGAGATGTAAACTTTGAAATTGAATGTAATATAAAATTTAAACTTTAATTAAGATTTCTTAAGTTTGAAGTTTAATAGTTTTTATTTAAGTAGAACTTATATTTAATTTCATCGGAACTTGAATTTGTACGATTTTATAAGTTGAACTTTATTTGTAAATTTTGTACTTGTATATAATGTAGAACTTGAACTTTAACTTGAATTTAGATTAAAATTGAAATTTGAATTTTAAATTGTGAACTTTAAAGTTGAATATAATATAAAAATTGAACTTTAGGATTTTCTTTTTAAGTTGAACTTAGATTTAATTTTGTACTTGTAAATAATGTGCTTTAATTGTACTTGAAATTTTAAGTTTTCAATATTCACTGCCGCTATCAATCGAAGTAGCACCTGCCCCTACATCTCCAAGCATAATTGAAAATTAAAAATCGAGGTCTTATTTTGATAAAATATTTAATTTAATTATTGTGTATAAATAAATATTTGAATAGTTTTTTTTTTTAGAATATGCTATAGTTATAATGAGTTTGTTTGGAATGCAACATGACTCAAAAATGTGATGAACTCAAGGAACAATTGCTCAGCCTAGCTCGATGGTCCTCATCTGATGATTCTGATGAGAGTACGGATGATTATGTAGCAAATAGCCCATAGTTCCCTTCATTTAAGTTTTGGACAATTTAGAATTTTTGTTGAACTTTAGAACAATTTTAAAACTTTGTAAATTATGAATTTCTATGTTTTTTTATGTTTAATTGTGTTTATTTGTACGTATTTTAAATGTTTTAGTTGTTGTTGATTGTGCTGCATTTGTATATATTGGATTTGAATTTAATACAGGTGAGCAGCGGAAACTGCAGGTTTTTGCTGTAAAAAAAAAATTGCAAAAAAACAACAGACGGGGTGTCTTTGTCCATCGCATTTTGGCAATTTTTTTTAAAAAAATTTCAGAAAAGCAATGGACAGGGTCCCTAAGTCCGTCGCTTTTCTCGAATTTTCTTAAAAAAACCCAAAAAAGTGACGGATAAAGTAACCTAGTCCGTCGCTTTTTTATTTTTATTTTTTAAAATTAATTTGTTTTAATATTTGTGATATAGTCCGTAGCAAACAAATAAATAATTTTAAAAAAATAAATAAAGATCGCTTTTTAAAAAAAAAAAACTGTTGTGACACAGTCCTCGCTTTTTGGCGACTCTGTCCATCGCTTTTCTGTCACTCTTAAAAAAGTGATGAGCAAAAATTCAACGGAATTGACTACCCCGCTTTTCTGTCGCTTTTTTGCGTCGTTTATTGGCAGATTTTTAGTAGTGGTTTAAGAAAGCATTCGGTGAAAGAAAAAGATATGTGTTTTGTGTCTGATAGGATGAGAGCATATGTACCGGTACTACAAAGGTTTATCCTAGGGTGGAACATTAAGGATGTATTTACAGCTGTGGTGTAGCGTTGTCACGATTCGAACCTAGGGTCTAGGAGTGACATGACGAATGGGAACTCGAGAGTCCCCAAACAAGCCTTAAAGTACCAAAATTCACATCATTGGCTAGGAAGAGCATTCAAAAGTAAACACATACTTCTAGGGGACTGTAATGACCCATATATTGTACGACCTCATTGGAACTTGAGAATTTCATTTTGGACAAAATTTGGATCAAGTGTCATCTCAAGGGAGACCACATGACCAATATGAGGTCACACGAGCCGTGTGGCCTCTAGTGAAATGATACTTGGTCTTAATTTTGGTTGTGTGGCCTTTGAGTGGAGTTTCGGGCTAAGGCAGATCACACTTGGACCCCACACAGGACGTATGACACTTCACGGACCATGTGAATGGTTGTGCGATGGTCTTGAGCTTGGAACACCAATGTTTCGAGCTAAGTAGTTGGACACGGCCACTTCACATGGACCGTATGAGGGCATACGGGACATATGGCCTTCAAGGTCGGAAAAATTCTAAGTGTTGCTTCACTCTGGACGTGGAATATTTTATTTTGGTTAAGGTTGGTGCCACGAGTAGTGGTGCGGTCCGTGTGAAGCCACATGGCCTGTGTGGCCCAACTGTGTGGCTCACTTTCGGGTCAAAAATATTTTAAGTATGGAATCTTCAAGCTCAAGCTAAGTTCACTTTCAAGCCTTCATTTCAAGCCTATTTATGTTGTTTAAGGTCATCATGGGCCTCCTACATCAAGCTAAGCTCAAAAGAATTCTATTGGTTAAGTTTTTCACAAGTACCGATAGAAGAGTCAACTTTAAAAGGACCATATCTCTTAGGACAAAAGGAACTTGGTGGCCCACAACCTACCAAATTAAAGCTCTTTGAATCAACTTTCCGACGCACTTTGGTTTCACCTCATCTAGAGTTCGGATGAAGAAGTTATGCCCATTTCCGTAAAGCCCATCTGTGAAGAGTTTTCTGAAAATTTGCCTAAGTGTTGCTATACGAGTGGGGTTCACGGTCTGTGAAACCTTGTACGAACCGTGAGACCTTTTCACGGACCCCTGGCAAGGAATATGATTTTTGCTTCATTAATGATATTTTTGTAATTGTGGCTTCTCCTAAGGATCTTTTAGGACTTCCTAAGCTATCTTAAGACCTCCAAATGACCTAAACCCTGTTCCTAATATTCAAAACTCACTCCTCACATTTTAAACTCTCTCAAAATTCCTCTCAAGAACTCTTGAAGATTTTTAACTTGGGTATCAAGGCAAATTCAAGTTTCCTTCAAACTTCTCTTGGAATTTCTTCAATTGGGTCTAGGTACATGGGTTTGATCCTTGATTCCTTCCAATCAAGGTGATCCAAATCTTTTCAATCAAATTTCATGAATTTAAACTCTCTTTGAATATGGGTTTTCATTATTTGGATTTATTAAATTAAATTTAATATGGATTGTACATCTTTGATAATTTTAAGTTACTTTAAGTCTTATTATGACGATTTACATTAAGTTTATGAAATTATGAATATGCATGTCCCTTTTCAAGACTTGTTTATGCATGAGTGGATATATTATGATTTTAAATGTGGATTTAATTATGTTTTCACTTGAATTTCATATTATATTATTGAGTTTAGATTTAATCTTAATTACCCATGCTTTTCTCACATCATTCATGACATTCGCATTCACGACATTGAATTTTTATGGAAATTATGAAGTAGGTTAAACCCAATTATGTGTTGTGATATGATTTTGATAAGATATTTATTATAACAAGAATGTGATCACATACACATCTATGATTATGGATTTTGAAGCATTTTGGGTGCTGCACCATCTTGTATATGATCATGAGTATTATGACTATGAATTGTGATTTTAGCATTTGAGCCTAAGTATGATTTGTTATGAAGAAGTGTTTGGTTTTTAAGACTAGGAATGCATGAAGGATTTGGAAAATGGCTATTGCCTCTTTTGAAAGCATATATATATACAAATATATATATTCTTGTGGGATAATGACTTAGCACCAATGGATTGTGGGCGTTAGAGTTATCCCCAAGGGCTCTGTCCTTTTTCTTGAACTATGTGCCAGCATAGGAATGGTAGTCATCACCGAAATGATCAGGTCATAAGGGATGACTATTCATTTATCATATGATATTTTTTGATATGAAAATCCTTCTGAAATGACTAAGTCATAAGGAAGGTGCCAACACATACAAAATGACCAGATCGTAAGATGTGGTGTAGATTTTCTTTGGCAAGTAATCTTCTCTCACCCGATGGGAGGTCAACATCGGGCAAATTCATGTATGGCTCGCATTGGGTTTGAGATGTCGGTTGTGGTCACATCTCCACTATATATATGAGCATCATTTGCACTTTATGCATCATAAGTTTCATAAAATCTTGTTATATTACATTCCTTGCTATGTATCTCTTTCTATATTATGTGTCCTTGTCATCTAACATTATGTTCAGGTTTTGGTAAGTTACATGCATTGCATCCCGCATACTTAGTATATTCAAAGGTACTAACACATACTTTAGCCTACATGATCTCAAAATGTAGGGACCGAGGATTACGATCATCCACCATATGACTTTAGCTTGGATCTCAAGTTTTGGTTGATGTGGTGAGTCCTATATTCCCAGGACAAGCCACCATTCCTCTGCCTTATGTTGTCTTTGCTTATGCTATCTTTATTTTTAGCATGAGTCCAGGACATGTCTTGGCTACTGTCCCACCTTATGACTAGAGACATTGTTGCACATCTTGTAGACTCTTGTTGGATCTATGTGTTATGTGTTGTATTAGAGCTTATGATTATGAATATCTTTTGGATTTGGATTTTGTGGATTTTTTATGAGGATTATGATATCTATGTACATTTGATGTGGAAATGTGGAAGATCCTAAGTCCCGAATTGCCCCCATAGAGTAAGTCATACTTACCCGCCCCTTAGTCTTTATGTGCTTCGTGTTATGTGAATCCAGGTTAACTCCTTTCCCTATGTTATCCCCATAATGTGAGTCCTACTTTCCCATCCCTTAGAACTATGTATTTACTTTTGAATACACTTCTGAATCAATGATGTGAATTTGGATACTTTGAGGCTTGTTTGGGGACTTCAGGTCTCCATTCGACCTATCACTCCTAGACCCAAGTCCAGGTTGTGATAGAGATGGTATTAGAGCATTAGGTTTATAAATGGTCCTCAGAGTCCAATATGCCGCGTCAAGTAGAGTCTTATTCATGGGTGTGAGGCACGCCATATCTATGGGTAAGAGACTACAAGGCATTTTAGGAAATGTTTCTCTTTTTCATGATTCTTATTGTGCTATGGAACATGTATTGAGATTTCCTGTCTTCATTCCTCCTTATCGGATAGGGAGAGTTACTTTGGGATCTTAATGCAATTCAGTCAAGAAGGATGCTGTAGCTGATCTTATATATGAGATTAGAAGGGAGTTGGTGAAGGGAAGAAGGAATTGGCAAAAGATGTTTACTGTTTGGCTAGATTGGGTGTTAGGTTGGACGACTCTACTGATGGAGGTATTCATGTTCAGAATGGGGCCAAATCTATTGTGGTTGTTGATGTTAAGTCTAAGCAAGACTTGGACCCATCATTGGTTATGCTGAAAAGGTGGTTGTCGAAAATAAGATAGAGGTTTTCTCCCAAAGGGGTGATGGTGTAATTAGGTACCAAGATCGATTGTGTGTTTCAGATGTTGATCGTCTTAGGGAGATGATCATGAGTAAAGCCCATAACTCTCATTATTCTATCCATCCGAGGTCTACTAAGATGTATCGGGATTTGAGAGAGGTGTATTGGTGGCACGGTATGAAGAAGGATAGCCAAATTTGCGTTCGAATGTCCTAATTGTCAACAAGTGAAAGTAGTGCACCAAAGACCTAGTGGTTTAGCTCAAGATATTAAAATTTCTACTTGGAAGTGGGAAGAGGAGAACATGTGTTTTGTGGTTGGATTTCCTCGGACCTTAAAGCAATTTGATTCAATTTGGGTTATTATTGACCGGGCGACTAAGTCGGCTCACTTTTTATCGATTGAGACTACTCTCAATGTTGAAGACAATGCCAAGTTATGTAATTTGGAGTTCGTTAGACTAGATGGTATGCCTACTTTTATTATGTTGGATTATGGTACCTAACTTACTTCTCACTTTTGGAAATTATCTCAAAAGGGGGCTTGGCCCTACGGTGAAGTCAGGTACATACCTGTCACACCTCGGGAGGGTACCCTAGGCGTGACTGCCACTCGGAGACTATTGCTAATCCCCAAGCGAACTGCCTAGTCTCATTGCATTCGTTCAACCAGCTCAATAGCAGAAGATAACCAAGAAATAGCAATCTATAAGTGGGCTACAACTATCAACTCAGTCTATCATAAATGAAATATGAAACGAAAGAACAATTTCAGTGTAAAGAAAGAAAAGGAGGAAAGAACCCCAAATATCGACCGTCATCAATATATGTCTATGAATCCTCTATAACTGCTGGCTAAAATGGTACCATGACAGTCCATGGCGACCACAATCAAAGAAAATAACTCAATACAAAATGAATGATAAGTATGTCCTCCGAAAGAAAGGGAGGACTCACCAAGTCTCTGTCTGGGAATCCGTGAACCTCAACGATTAGTCTGCTGAAGTCCTCTGTCTACAGAATCTGCATCATATAACGATGCAATGCTAAAGGGGTGTTAGTGCGTGGGATGTACTGTATGTAAAATGGGCTAAAGTAAACATTATACAATAACGATAGCTCATCCATCACTCATCCTCAATTCAGAGTAAGAAATGGGCTCTATCCCATCAATTTCCATCAAGTCCTCACAGTATCACATCGATCTCAGAGTACTTTCATCATGAAATCTATCTGGGAGTTTATATAACCGGTAACCACCACCTATGAGCCGGTGATGATACAACGAAGAGATATCATTTCCACATCCGTCCAGTACCTTGCCAGGGTATGGGACGAGTCTGGGATGCCAAAAGAAGTCTATCAAGCCCTCTGCAGGGCAAAGGAAACATCTGCTTTCATGGTCTAATCCTCTCCTATGCTGGCCACGTAGTTAAGGAGTGCGAGTGGGAGTCTTACCCATTTCAGTGCTAATACTCCTCCCAGGACTCAACTTGCTCATAAGTCTATCAATACATCAAGGATTTCCATCACTCAGCCCCTACGGGCAAGAACACGCAACTCATCTCATCATCTATCAACTCAAAGAGTAAGATCATTCCTTTAAAACTGAGGTTCAGTCTTATTAGGCTCTAAAAACACTTATTCAATAAATTTCAGTCATCAATACCCCCATTTCAAGGCTCAGACTCTAACAATCTACACATTTAGACAATAAAGACTCTAGACATTGCCTCTAAGTTCATTCTTGAAGTATTAAACAAGGGGAAACATGCAATCTAGGTATACAACCACACAATAATGCATATAAACAGTAAATAAAAGTATGGTGATCATGAATTTGAGATAATATATAGAATTTAAAGATAATGTTCAAGAAATTCTTCAAGAAACCATTACTCAAGATCCATCAACTGTCAATTGTCAACCTATTACATGTGTTGGGGCACATGGAAGAACAATTCCATGTTCTGTGTAGCCTTTACATACCAAGGTTGAAGAGTTATCAAGCTTTATTTAAGAACTTGCACCTAAATTTAGAACCCTCCACTCTATGTTCTTGTTCTCTCAGGAACCCTCACGCAGAGAACTTAGAAAAATAATGAGTTTTGAACCCTCAATCGCTAATAAAGAACCTCTAAAACATATTTTAGGACTTAAAAATGGGTTGTGAATGACCAAAATACCCTTCCCAAAATTAAAAGAAAAGTTCAAAATAAGTACACCGGTCAGCGACGGGCCAAGGGCGCGGACCAGTGTATTTTTGTGATTTTTTGTAAAGTTCAATTCCCGCTGAAAAAATAAGAAAAACTTCAAGTGTATCTCTACACCCCCTCCGCATTGCTCCAGGGGCGCAGACAAACACTGTCCCAAAATTAATTAGCCAAAATTATTTTTCGCTATGGTTACTCTTAAATCAAGTTGAGAGCATTTTCCAATGTAGTTTTTTCGTGCTGATTGCAAATCCGGTCTTGAATTTCCCATCGGAGTTTTGGAAGATGCATTGTGCGCATGATTATGTTTTTTAGGCATTTGGGTAATTTGACGGGGTATTGCATCATCCCCCGTTGGGATCATTCGTCCTCGAATGATGAGTAAAGGTCAGATGGAAACACAAATAACCTCAGAGCTCATCTCATTCCTCACTCGGGAACACTCGAACTCTCAACTATCAATCACTTATCTATCTTTGTCTTAGACTCGGGAATTGAATTAGATAAATGCATTAACTCAATGAAAGGAGTCATTCACTCACGTTAAGGAACAAGACATTTACCTTCATCATCATCATCATTTGGCACGAATAGGTGTAGGTATTTGAGTTTAATCGCTTCCTCAGCTTCCCATGTAGCTTCCTAACAAATTGATTTCTCCATAAGACTTTAACGAAGGCTATCTCTTTGTTCCTCATGTTACGAATTTGTCGATCAAGGATCTGGACTGGACTTTCTTCGTAAGATGAGCTGTCTTTCACTCCTGTACTCTCAACAAGAATTGCTAAGGTAGGATCTCCTAAACCCTTTTTCAATATTGAAACGTGAAACACGGGACAGACTCCATCTAGCTTGGAAGGCAAGTCCGGCTCATAAGAAACCTTCCCAATCCTCCTCACAATCTAGTACAGTGTAATATAACATGGACTCAACTTTCTCTTCTTACCAAACCTTAGGACACTTTTCATGGGCGACATCTTAAAGTACACCCAATCATCCACCTCAAACTCCAAGTCTCTTCTCCTCACGTCCGTGTAATACTTTTGACTACTTTGTGCTATCTTCAACCTCTCTTTTATAACTCTCACCTTCTCTATATACTAGAGGACAAGGTCAGGTCCAATCAATTCACCTTTACCAATCTCAAACCAACTAATTGGTGATTTACATCTCCTCCCGTATAATGCCTCATAAGGGGCCATCTAAATACTGGCATGGTAGCTTTTGTTGTACACAAACTTAATCAGTGGTAGATAGTCATCCTAATTTCACTTGAAGTCGATGGCGCAAGCTCTCAACATATCCCTCAAAGTATGGATAGTTCGCTCAGCCTGTCCATTTGTCTGAGGGTGAAAAGTTGTGCTCAAATTCAACTTCGTACCCAAACCCCTCTGGAAAGATCTCCAAAATTGAGAGGTGAATTGAGCTCCTCTGTCCGAGATGATAGACAAGGGAACCCTATGCAACCTCACAATCTCTCGAATGTATAGCCGGGCATGCTCCTCAACTGTATTAGTTGTCTTAACTGCCAAAAAGTGGACTGATTTAGTCATCCTATCAATAATCACCCATATCGAATCATGCTGCTTTTGGGATCTTGGTAACCCAGTGATGAAATCCATGTTGATCGTCTCCTACTTCCACTCGGGAATTTCAAAGTTCTGGGTCCATCCACAGTCTCTAATGTTCAACCTTAATCTGTTGACAATTGTGGCATTTAGAGACAAATTCAGCAATGTCCCTCTTCATTCTATTCCACCAATAGACTTCCCTCAAGTCATGGTACATCTTGGTAGAACTAGGATGAATGAAATATCTGGAGCTATGAGCTTCAGCGATGATCCTATCTTGAACACCATCAACTGCAAAGACACACAATCTACCCTTGTATCTCAACACCCCACCTCCCTCTTTGGAGAAAAGCATCACCTTCTGCTTGTGAATCGCTTCTTTCTGTTGGAACAAGACGGGGTCTTGGTCTTGCTTCTCTTTCACTTCCGACACTAAGGATGAAGCAAAACCATTCTGAACATTAATCCCGCCTTCATTGTTCGACTCAAGTTGCACTCCCAATTGATCCAATGTATGAACTTCCTTAGCTAATTCTTTCTTTCCTTCCTCTACATGGGTAGTGCTACTCATAGACATCCTGTTAAGAGAATCAGCAACAATGTTAGCCTTACCTAGGTGGTAGAGAATGCTCATATCATAATCCTTGACCAACTCCAACCATCTCCTCTGTCATAGGTTGAGCTCTTTTTGGATGAACACATATTGCAAGCTCTTAGGGTCAATGAACACGTCTACATGCACTCCATACAGATAGTGACACCAAATCTTAAGTGCGAATACCACCATTGCCAACTCGAGATCATGAGTCGGATAGTTATTCTCATGGATCTTAAGTTGTCTGGAAGAATAATCTATCATATTCCCTCTCTACATAAGTACATAACCCAATCCAACACTTGATGCATCGCAGTATATCACAAAGTCTCCCATCCCGTCAGGAAATGTCAAAACTGGGGCTATATTAAATCTAGTCTCCAACTCTTGGAAAATCTTTTCACATTCCATAGACCACTAAAACATGGCTTTCTTCTGAGTCATCTTAGTCAATGGTGCTAACAAGGAAGAGAAGTCCTCAACAAATCTGCAGTAGTAGCCTGCAAAACCAAAAAACTTCTTATTTTTATCGGAGAAGTCGGTCTAGGCCAGTTCTTAATTGTTTCAATCTTCTAAGTATCCATCCAAATACCATCTCACGAAATAACATGTCCCAAGAAAGCCTCTGACATGAACCAAAACTCATAATTTGAGAATTTTGCATACAATTCATGGGCTTTGAGCATTTGCAAATTTACTCTAAGGTGATTAGCATGCTCCTCTTCATCCTTTGAATATACCAGAATATCATCAATAAATACGATCATGACTATATCAAGATACGGTCTGAATACCCTGTTTATCAAATCCATAAAAGATGCAAGTGCATTTGTCAACCCGAAGGACATGACCAGGAACTTAAAGTGGCCATATCGTGTCCTAAAGGCTGTCTTTGGGATATTATTTTCCCTCACCTTCAACTGATGGTAACTCGATCTGAGGTCTATCTTGGAGAAACAAGTAGCACCCTGAAGTTGGTCGAATAAATCATCTCTTGTAGAAAGAGGAAATTTGTTCTTTATAGTGATGTTGATCAGCTGTCGGTAGTCTATACATATTCTGAGAGACCATATTTCTTACACACGAATAGGACAGGAGCACCCCAAGTGATACACTAGGCCTTATGAAATCTTTCTCCAATAAGTCTTTCAATTGTTCTTTCAATTCTTTCAACTCTGCGGGGGCCATTCTATAAGGTGGAATTGAAATGGGTTTGTCTCGGGAAGAACATCAATCCCAAAGTAAATCTTCCTATCAAGAGGGACTCCAGGTAGATCATCCGGGAAACCCTCAGGAAACTCATTCACAATCGGGACTGACTCAAGAGTAGAAGATTCAACATTATCAAACTTAACTGCACGAGGTGGTAAACACAACCCTTGGAGATTAACTTTCTCGCCCTAAGATAAGAGATAAATTTGCCCTTAGGGGCAACAGAACTCCCTTTCCACTCTAAGAAAGGATCATAAGGAAATTGAAAATTAACAATCTGGGTTCTACAATTGATAGAAGCATAACAGGCGAAAAGCCAATCCATACCCATTATTATATCGAAATCAAGCATCTCTAACTCTACCAAGTAAGCAAAGGTGTCTCTTTGATGAATAGATACTACACAATCCCTATAAACACTCTCAGCTAGGATAGACTCACCAGTAGGAGTAGAAAGAATAAAAGGTTCAAGCAAACACTTGGGAAAATTCCCAAACTTACTAGCCATATAAGGGGTCACAAAATACAAGGTGAAACCAGGATCAAGTAATGCATAACAATCAAAGGTAAAGGCTCGAAGCATACCTATAAAAACATTTGGTGCAACCACCTGATCCTGTCGATTACCCATAGATATAGGCGGTTCGACCGGCCTCCTGTACCACTAGTGGTACCCCTCTGCTGATTGCCCACTGGAGGGGCTACGGATGACAGGGGTCTGCTGATCCCCTCACCTCTTCTCCTTTTTGGTCACTCATAACTGAAGTGACTAGATTTTCAACATGAATAGCAAATATCTCTTCCTACATGATACTCATCTAGATGAAGCTTACCGCACTTGCCACACAGTGGCTTTCCCCTCGTGCCTTGACCTTGGGTCACAAGGACATAAGACTGAGCACCCGGAGCCCTGAAATTCTGATAACCATGAGACATATGATCATACCTGTTTGGCTGCACAGGCATACTTGCTACAGATAGTGTAGGATGGGATGATCTCCTCTAAAAGTAGGACTTATCACCCTTATTCTGTCTCTACAAGTTTGGCTCATATCCCGCTGACTTCTCCTTTCCATTCATCTACTCTTCTCTATCTTTCTTCTTGTCCTCCTCTGTCTACTGGGCATACATCATAATTCTAGAGACGTCCATTCCTAGAATTAGTAAAGCTGCTTTACACTCTTTCTGCATATGTCTGCCCAGACCAGACACAAACTTCCTCATCCTTGCCCTCATGTCTTGCACCATCTCTAGAGCATACCTTGACAACTTAATAAACTTAAGGCTATACTCCTTCACCGTCATCCCTCCCTGCTTTAGATTTATAAACTCATCCATCTTCGCCTCCCTCAACTCATGATGAAAGAAGTTGTCAAGGAAAGCTGTCTCAAACTCTTCCTATGCTGCAAGCTCAACATTCTCATCTCTGCTCTCCTCCCACTGATTGTACCACATGTTAGCAATATACTTTAACTGGTAAGAGGCAAGCTAATCTCCCTCAATCCCATCAACATGCATCACTTTTAGAACCTTATACATCTCACCAATAATGTTCTACGGGTCCTCTTCCACCTTTGACCCCGTATATACTGGCGAGTTCATCCTTATGTAGTCTCTAAGTCTGGGGGAAGCTGAGGGCTCCTATGAGCTAGAACTATGAAGCTTGAGGACCCTGGTTATTACCCTAGGAGGCCATTAACTGAGTCAGCATGGTAATAGCTCTCTTGATCTCTACCTCAGTAGTGGGAGCTGGCTGGGTCTGAGCAAGGGGTGCCTGTTGGACCTCGACAATCTTAGCAGGGGGTCCCCGTCTCCTTGTCTCTACCTGAACTGGGGCTTCAGGTTGGGCGTTCTCAGCAGCTGAGGCTACGACATCTCTTTGAGCGGCTGTTCTCTTCAATGACATTTTCTATAAACGTATAATGCACGAGTTAAAATGATATTTCCATAGAGTTAAACTCTACCACACGAATTCAGATCATAAAAGAAGGGTTACTCTTCCTAATGTCCTATAGCCTCCTTCTTATGAAGTGTGGTGCATAGAACACCCATAAACAAGACTCTAGTAGACATGTCTTCACAAACTCCCTAGGACACTCGAACTCTGGGCTCTGATACCAAGTTTGTCACGCCTGGGAGGGTACCCTAGGCGTGACTGGAACTTTGAGACTATTGCTAATCTTCAAGTGAACCGCCTCGTCTCATTGCATTCATTCAATTAGCTCAATAGCAGAAGATAACCAAGAATAACAATCTATAAGTGGGCTACAACTATCAACTCAGTATATTATATATGAAATATGTAACAAAATAACAATCTCAGTGTAAAGAAAGAAAAGGGGGAAAGAACCCGAAACATCGACCATCATCAATCTATATCTATGGTGCATCTATAACTACTGTCGAAGATGGTACCATGACAGTACATGGCTACAATAATCAAAGAAAATAACTTAAGATAAATGAATGATAAATATGTCCTCTAAAATCAAGGGAGGAGTCACCAAGTCTCTGGCTGGGAATCCATGAACCTCAACGATTAGTTTGCAGGAGTCCTTTGTCTACAGAATATACATCATAAAACAATGCAACACAAAAGAGCATTAGTACGTGGGACGTACTATATGTAAAATAGGCTAAAGTAAACATCATACAATAACAATAGCTCATCCATCACTCATCTTTAATTCAGAGTAAGAAATGGTCTCTATCGCATCACTATCCATCAAGACCTCACACTATCACATCGACATCAAAGTACTATCATTATGAAATCTATCTGGGAGTTTCTACAACCGATAACCACAACCTATGAGCTGGTGATGATACAACGAAGAGATATCATTGCCACATCCGTCTACTACCTTACCGGGGTACGGGACAAGTCTATCGGGGATCCCAAAAGAAGTCTATCAAGCCCTCTGTTGGGCAAAGGAAACATCCGCTTTCATGGTCCAATCCTCTCCTACGCTGGCCACATAGTTAATGAGTGCGAGTGAGATTCACTCTTATCTATTTCGGTGCTAATACTCCTCCCAGGGCTCAACATGCTTATAAGTCAATCAATACATCAAGGACTCCAACCACCCATCCCCTACGGGCTAGAACATGCAACTCATCTTATCATCTATCAACTCAAAGTGTAAGATTATTCCTTCAAAACTAAGGTTCAGTCTCATTAGGCTCTAAGAACACTAATTCAATCTGTTTCAGTCATCAATATTCCCATCCTAGGGCTCAGAGTCTAACAATCTACACACGCAGACAATCAAGGCTCTACACATTGCCCCTAAGTTCATTCTTGAAATGTTTTAAACAAGGGGAAACATGAAATCTAGGTATACAACTACACAATAATGCATATAAATAGTAAATAAAAGTAAGATAATATATAGAATATAAAGATAATGTCCAAGAAACGAAGATAATATTCAAGAAATTCTTCAAGAAACCACTACTCAAGACCCATTAATTATCAATTGTCAACTTACTACATTTGTTGGGGCACATAGAAGAACATCTATGTTCTAGGTAGCCTTTACATACCTAAGTTGAAGAGTTATTAAGCTTCCTTCAAGAACTTGCGCCCCAATTTATAACCCTCCACACTTTGTTATTCTTCTCTCATGAACCCTCACGTAGAAAACATAGAAGAATAATGGGTTTTGAACCCTCAATTGCCAATAAACAATCTCTAAAACATGTTTTAAGACTTAAAATGGCTTAAAAATAACCAAAATACCCTTCCCAAAATTCAAAAGAAAAAGTTCAAAATATGTACACTGGTCCGCGATGCGGCAGGGGCGCGGACCAATATACTTTCACAATTTTTCATAAAGTTCTATTCCTACCAAAAAAATAAAAAAAAGTTCAAGTGTGTCTCCGCGCCCCCTTCACATCTCGCCAGGGGCGCGGATAGATACTTTCCCAAAATTAATTAGCGAAAATTATTTTTTGCTTCGATTGCTCTTAAATTGGGTCAAAACCATTATCCAACTCAATTTTATGCGCTTATCACAAATATGGTCTCGAATTTCTCATCGGAGCTTTGGAAGACGCGTTATGTGCATGATTATATTTTAGGAGCATTTTGGTAATTTCACGAGGTGTTACAATACCCTTTTTCGTCTCCAATCCGTTGGGAAAGCCAAGAGGATAATTCAAACTTTGGAGGATATATCGACATCTTGCATGTTGGAATTCAAGGTTAATTGGGGTGATCATCTATCACCTATTGAGTTGGCTCACAACCATAACTTTCGTGCTAGCATTTGTATGGAACCGTTTGGGGCTTTGTGTGGTAGAAGGTAGGTCTTTGGTGGGATGGTTTGAGTTAGATGAGATGACTTCTGTAGGCCCAAATTTAGCGTTGGAGGCTATTGAAAGAGTGGGATTAGTTAGGGAAAAGTTGAAGATGATTTGAAGTCATCAAAAGTTTTTATCTGGATGTTGGAAAAAGGAGCATGGGTCTTGTATTGTGATTGGGTGTATATGAAGGCCTCACCTAGGAAGGGTGTGATGCATTTTGGAAAGGAGGGCAAGTTAAGTTCTCGGTATGTGGGTCCTCATGAGGTTTTTGAGCGGATTGGGAATGTGATTCATAGGTTGGAATTTCCTCCAGATTTGAGCTCTATTCACTCAGTTTTTCATGTATCTATGTTGAGAAAATTAGTGGATGATCATAGTACTTTTGTGCCTTTGTAAGGGTGGAGTTTGAGGAGAACTTATCTTATGAGGAAGATTTTGTGAATTTTTAGATAGACAAGTGAAGCGGGTCTGTTACAAGAATGTGGCTTTGGTTAGGTGCTTTGGAGAAATCAACATGTTAAAAGTGCAACGTGGGAAGTGGAATAAAGTAGGATACGGCGATACCTCCATCCTTTCCAATCTACTCAAGCCTATGGCATTAGGTTCTTTCTATTCTCAATGGTACTAAGTTCTTTCACGCTCGAGTCTCATGACATGACATGCATGCACGTGCACAAAAATGATTTATTTTATGATATTTTGAATGATTTGAAGACGTTTTGATTTGAGTTTTAAAGACTTTATGATTTTCAAATGATAAATTATGGATTGTTCCTTGTATTTGGAAGTTTCATGTTCTAAGTCAAGATTTTCAAGCCTTGTTCTTCCATATTCGAGGATGAATGTTCCCAAGGGAGATGATGTAATGACCCGGATATAGTACAACTTCGTCGGAACTTGAGAATTTTGTTTTGGATAACTTTGGACCAAATGTCGCATTAAGGGAGACCACATGACGAGTGTGAGCTCACACGAGCCGTGTGGCCTCCAGTGAAATGATACTTGGCTTTAATTTTTGGTGTATGGCCGTGGAGTGGAGTTTCGGGTTAAGGTAGATCACACTTGGGCACCACATGAGCTATATGACACTTCATAGACCGTGTGAAAGCCCATATAATGGTCTTGAGCTTGGACCACCGATGTTTGGAGCTAAGTAGTGTCACATGACCACTTCACACGGACCGTGTGAAGGCACACAGGCCATATGGCCAGCCATATGGTCTTCAAGGTTGGAAAATTCTAAGTGTTGCTTCACTCTTGACGTGGATTATTTTATTTTGGTTAAGATTGGATCCACGGGCAGTGGTACCGACCATGTGAAGGCACACGACCCATGTGGACTAACCGTATGACTCACTTTTGGCTTAAAAATATTCGAAGTATGGGGTTTTCAAGCACAAGTTAAGTTCACCTTCAAGCCTTCCCGACACTCAACCTATCTCCATTCCCTTTACCATATGGTCACGATGGAGTTGAAGGAGTTAAAGGAGCAATTGAAAGATTCGTTCGAAAAGGGATTTATTAGACCTAGCCAATCACCTTGGGGGGCACTTGTGTTGTTTGTATAAAAGAAAGATGGGTCACTTATAATGTGCATTGACTACTGGCAAATCAATAGGGTCACTATAAAGAATACATATCCTCTTCCAAGAATTGATGACTTGTTTGACCAATTATAAGGGGCTAGTTTTTTCTCTAAGGTTGATCTTCAGTCCCGGTACCATCAAGTGAGGGTGAGGAAGTGTGATATTCCTAAGATGCCCTTCTAGACTAGATATGGACATTATGAATTTGTGGTGATGTCTTTTGGATTGACTAATACATCGGATATCTTTATAGACTTAATAAATAAGGTCTTCAAGCCCTACCATGATTCCTTTTTTGTGGTCTTCGTTGATGATATTTTGATCTATTGACATAGTAGGGAGGAGCATATGGGTCATTTGTGGGTTGTGTTGCAAATATTGAGGGAGGAGAGATTGTATGCTAAATATGAAAAGTGTGAATTTCGGTTGAAGAAGGTTGCATTCTTGGGTCATGTGGTGTCGGGGGATGGTATTAAGGTGGATCATAAGAAGACCGATGTGATTAGGAATTGGGCTAGACCATTGACCCCGTCGGATATTAGGAGTTTCTTAGGCCTTGTGGGTTACTATAGAAGGTTTGTGAATGGGTTCTTCTCCATTGCTTCCCCTATAACAAAATTGACTCAAAAGAAGGTTAAGTTTGTATAGACCGACAAATGTGAGAAGAGCTTCCAAACATTGAAACATAGACTTGAGTCCGCTCCTATATTGTCACTTCCAGATGGGCTTGAGGGTTTTGTTGTGTATTGTGATGCATCTAGAGTTGATTTGTGCTGTGTGCTAATGCAAAATGGTAAGGTCATAGCCTATTCCTCTAAGCAACTCAAAGTGCATGAAAAGAACTACCCTACCCATGATCTTGAATTAGCTGCCATGGTATTTGCACTAAAGATTTAGCGTCATTATTTATATTGGGTACATATCGATGTCTTCACTGATAATAAGATCCTCCAATATGTCTTCACTCAAAAAGATCTCAGCTTGAAACAAAGAAGTTGGCTAGAACTTCTTAAGGACTATGACATAAGTGTGCATTACCATCCGGGTAAGGCAAATGTTGTGGCGGATGCTTTGAGTCAGGTGTCTGTGGGTAGCCTAGCTCATGTGGATGGTGGTGATAGGGAGATGTCTAGGGAGGTGCATAGATTGGAGAGATTTGGGGTTAGGTTCGAAGATATGGGTAATGGTGTAGTTGTTGTTGATGGTCTGAAATCTTCCTTGGTTGATGAGGTGATAACAAAACAAGATCTAGACTCCTCCTTTCTTGAATTGAAGGCCTTGGCGAAAGAGGGAAAAATAGTGGTTTTCTCCCAAGGGGGAGATAGGGCCCTTAGATACCAAGGTAGTTTGTGTGTGCCATGTATTGATAGTTTGAGGGAGTGAATCCTTGATGAGGCCCATAGTTTTTCTTACTCTATCCACCCTGGTTCCACCAAAATGTATAGAGACTTGAGAGAGGTGTATAGCTGGGGAGACATGAAGAGGAACATTGCCAAATTTGTTTTCGGTTGCCATAGTTGTCAACAAATCAAAGCCGAACATCAAAAGCCTGGTGGTCTAACCCAAGACATAGAGATTCCTACTTGGAAATGGTAAGTGATTAATATGGATTTTGTGGTTGGGTTTTCCAAGACTAGAAAAGTTTTTGACCTGGCTCACTTTCTACCGGTCAAGACTACATATGGGGCTGAAGAGTATGCAAGGTTGTACAGCCATGAGTTAGTGAGGTTACATGTGGTTCCCTTATCCATTATATCGGATCGTGGTGCACAATTTACTTCACACTTTTGGAGGTCTTTTCAAAGGGGTCTTGGTACCAAAGTTCATCTTAGTACGACCTTCCACCCTCAAATGGATGGCCAAATCGAAAGGAAAATTCAAACACTTGAGGATATGCTTAGGGCTTGCATCTTGGATCTTAAAGGTAGTTGGGATGACTATCTTCCATTTATTGAGTTTGCCTATAACAATAGCTATCACTCTAGCATCATTATGGCTCCTTTTGAGGCTCTTTATGGGAGGCGTTGTAGATCACCGGTGGGTTGGTTTGAGGTTTGAGAGGTGTCTATATTAGGGCAGGATCTGGTTAAGGATGCTCTTGAGAAGGTTAGGATGATAAGGGAGAGGTTGAGGAAAGCCCAAAGTCGACAAAAATCCTATCACAATGTAAGAAGAAGAGACCTAGAAATCCAAGTGGGTAATTGTGTCTATTTGAAAGTTTCTCCAATGAATGGTGTGGTCCATTTTGGTAGAAAGGGGAAGTTGATTCCAAGCTTGTTGGTCCTTATGAGGTGATAAAGAGGGTTGGCAAGGTAGCTTATGAGTTGAAATCGCCTAGTGAAATGATTTTGGTTCATCTGGTATTCCATGTTTCTATGTTGAGAAAGTGTGTTGGTGACCCTAATACTATTGTGCCTCTTGATGTTGTGGGTGTTGTTGAGGATAACTTGACTTATGAGTAGGTTTCGGTTTAGATTTGGATAGGCAAGTGAAGAGATTGAGGAACAAAGAGGTGGCATCCGTTAAGGTCCTTTGGAGGAACCAACAAG
>JAABOM020120216.1:0-22662 GCA_011800125.2 Solanum clarkiae | reverse complement strand
CCCCCCGCGATCCTACCAAAAAAATAATAAATTTATTTTTAAAAAATATTTCAAAATCTGAAAAATTCATGTTTGAAATTATTTTGCTAAAAAATATTTTCTACTCTCTAGTCAAAAATTGTCACGACTTGGTTTCTATCATGATGGGGCCTGCTAGGCCCACCTATAGGCAAGTCAAAAATCCAATTCGAGGGTACCTGTCCTAGCATCTAGTCATTTGAGCAGTATAATAATGGCATAAAAACAATAGAGAACCACTTAAAACTTGGAAGTCAGTTGTACATAATCACAAAAAGCTAATGGATACATAGCCAAACATATAGCCAAACTAATGGATATATATAGTATTTATTTATATTTATACACACACACATAACTTAAAGGAAAGCCTACAAAATACATAGTCTACTGCACATGACCAGAGTCTGATAACAAAAGATGGCCAACAAAGGAAGGAGACTGTGACTAATTTGATTTGTCGATGCTCACCAAAAGAAGTCTCCTCGCTCCCAAAATCCCCTGAAAATCAACGTCCTCGACTGGTACTTGGACCTGCACCATGGGAAGATGCAGAAGTATGGGTGTGTACCAAAAAGAGGTACCCAGTAGGCATCATTGGCCAACTGAGTGAAATAAATGCATAAGGGAAGCTCAAATGTATCTAAAAGTAGTAAACTCATCAAAGCACCCCGGAACCTCACACAGAACCCAAATATGACAATACAGAACACACCATCTATCGGAATTGGCTGAACCCATCTCCTAGGTCACCAAAACAAAAGCATAGTGTTGTACACGGGTGTAAGGTCCTAAGATTGACGCCAGTACACCATCTGGCCCCCCATAACCCCGAGAGGTACACCCACACACAAAATAACTAACAAAGAATCACTGAAAACCCCACAGAATCATCATAGAGCTCCACTCTCCACATCATAAGTACAAGGCCAGTTTGTACATGGGTGTAAGACCCTAGTGTTTAAGTATGAACGCCCCTTGAGGCCCCATAAGCTTACAATGTGCACCACACACAATCAGGGTGTGATAAGGTAAGTGGATCCACGGGTAAACACTTAGGCCCCTAGTCCCTAACATCACAATAGTAACCAAGGTCCTTGACCCATCCAAAATAGTGTCACATGTAGACTCAAACCCCTAATGTCACTCAAGGACTCTAATCCCTGCGTCTTCCGATCTGGCCTCCGGACCGGAATCAGCAAGGGCCAAGTGGTCTCACCATAAATGTAACGATGAGACGTATCCCTCACGGGAGAAAGAATTCCCCTATCATAATTAGAAATGTCATCATCAGAGTATCAATCATGGGGCCCATCACCACAGAGTAACAATCGCGGGGTCCTCGACCCAAAACTCAGTTGGCGCTCAGTCCTCAAAATCTGCATCCACCACCTGGCATCACAGCTTTGGCCACCAGGATGCAAGTCCCACGGGGAACATCACCCAAGACTCGGACTCTCCAGACATGACCACCAATGCTCAATGATGACTAGGAGTTTCCTCTAGGATAAGATGTCAATAGTCTCTCACATAACTAATATCTCCGAATTTGGAAATCTAAAGTCATGTTATGACCATAGTTAACGTAGGCAATGACACTCTCAAACTAGTATCTCACAAAATCCCTAACTATCTACCTCAATTTCAGGTAAGCAGGAAGCAACTCTAACGGCCCATAATAGTACACATGAGCATAGACCTTAATAAATAGGGTAGAATCAGGTCCAATAGGGACCATGCTATCTCTAGCTCACCACAGGTAAAGGAAAGTAAAATGTGGTAATAATAGGGATCACACAAGTGTCCATAATAAAGTATGCCATAAGTTGTCATAATCTGGAAAGAAATCAACAATTAATCCCACAAT
The DNA here is from genome assembly GCA_011800125.2 of Solanum clarkiae. NCBI lineage: Eukaryota > Viridiplantae > Streptophyta > Magnoliopsida > Solanales > Solanaceae > Solanum > Solanum clarkiae. The sequence goes on along the minus strand of JAABOM020120216.1, from coordinate 20,777 downwards.
CATCACGTTGTATCAATATCAGGCAATATACACCCATATACAACAGTCAGATCAGAATACGTACCTGTCCACGGCATCGGCCAACACACGAAACTTACAAGGCCTCTCTGCAGCCCAATGGTACCAATATATATATACGCATCGGGATATATCATTCACAACCAACCATGCAACTTACAATCTAACAGTCACAACACTATGCATATTGAAAGCTACTAGCATTTCACATACATTTCAGGCACAACATGCATGTAAATCTACCAAATCAAAGGTTTAGGGAAAGTCTAGCCTACCTGGAGAAAATCGCCTAAATTCTATGTTAGTTCAGTCGCCTTTCCCTTCCTGATAGTCTCCCAAAGTTGCTCAGCTATTACAATATAATTCACGGTGTCAAAATGATCAGTCTAGCTGTATTATCTTGAGAAATGGGTACAATAAAGCAAAACAAGTCAAAAATGGGAAAAGTGGACCCCATGTCCAAAAATTCGAACAAAATACCAAACTGACCCCCACAACTCCCCAAGCCTGTAGCCCAAAATTCAGCCTTAAACGAGCCCCAAAAGGCCAAAAATTGTCTAACACATAGTTAAAAGTTCTATCGGGAAAACCAATCTTCCATAACCTTCTTGGCCTAAATTCTCCAAAACCAGACAACTACAGCCAACACCCAGCTACCCATTGCATTCTACTTAGAATGTAAAACACTTAAGGCTAAAATTTCACCCAATTCCATCAAGATATGGAAACAAAATCAAGATGCAAAATTTTCACCAAAATCGAGAAGGACAATAGTAAAAATGGGAAAATTACTTCGAAATGCAGCCAAATCTCTAATCCAGCTTCAACACAACGTTTCTCGTGGAAATTTGAATCACATGGACCTTTGTATCACCCAAAACGGACTTGTGGAACTCAAATTACGCCCTTGTGAATTTTTGAATAATGGTTGGTTCGTGTTGCTAATGAGCCTTTATAGGCCATTAAGCCCTTAGCTACAAACGCAGATGGATCTCCGAGTGGACACGGAGGCATGGGTCACTAGCCCTTTTCTGTGAACACAGGAGGCTCTCTGCAAATACGGGAGGATCCCCATGAACGCGGAATGTTGTCTGTGAACATGGGGTTGTGCCAAGATAGCCTCCGTGAACATGGTACTAGCCCTTGCAAAGGCGGAGTGCAGTTTCTGGTGGTGCTACACTAGCACAACTCCTTTCTCTTCTGGGGCATTCCCGAGGCTCCCGATGTCTATTATACGCAAACTAATAGTTTAACCACACTTATTTCAACATTCTGGATCCAACGGTATAGTCGAAATTCTTAAAAGAGCATCCTACGACAAAAGGAGTAGCCCACTTCCTTCCGGCAAATTTAGCTCGAAGAATTGAGGGGGTCAAAATGCAAGCGGATGACTCTGACAACCTGCGAAAGGTTACTTTAGACTGTTCTCGATATTCTGGAGCTAACCACGCTATTCTACATTGTAGCCTGCAATGAATTCTATTTTTGATTCCGAGTGTGTTAAGCTAGTGTTTTTTTACCTAAATGCCATTTTTAGCTTTCGGTTGAACTCATTTTGCAACTTTTAGCCCAAGATCGAACCGGAACCCTCCATTCATGAACCAACCACCCCTAAGGCACAAATCGGGCATTGTGGAACTAATGGAGCCGTCAGAATACCATTACTTGGCTTTTTACCAGTGTTATGCTAGAAAACCCATTTTGGCAACTTTGGCTCCTTACTGAACTGCAAACTAACACAATTCTCAATCAAACCTCCCAAAAGGTCATTCCAATAGTCCCAATAACTCACATTTAGTCTGAGGCCATTGTACAAAAGCTCAAACAACATAAACAATACAGAAAAATAAAAAATGACATACAGGTTCATTACAAAAATAAAAGATATTTTTTGAAAAATATTTTCATTCACTAACCAAAAAATAGAAAGTATTTTTTAAATTTTTTTCCACTTACCATCCATCCATGGGAAAATAAATTAGAAATGAACTTATTATCCAAGAAAACATTTTCCATGGAAAATATTTTTCTTCATACCAAACATACCCTTAAATAGTGTAATAGAATTCCCAACAAACAGAAAAACATAAACGTTAGATGGTACCATTTAACCCCAAATATATAGAATAAAATGTCAAGAAATGAATATGTCCATTAGTTCATCAAACTTTGAATGTTGTTTAAAAAGTTGGGCTAATATTTAAGTATTGGGCCGGAAAAAATGATATAAAGTTATAGACTTAAGTTAGGTAAAATTTGACAATATATTGGTATTCTTATTTATGAATAATATATAAATAAATTATAAAATTATATATGATTTCTCGATTTGGTTTGATTATTTTTGCAGTTTTTTTAAAAAGCAAAATCAAACCAAATATGATCGGTTTTCAAAATGTAAAAGCCAAACCTAATCAAATGAAACAAAATATTGGTTTTTTTTTTATCGATTTGGTTCCAATTGATTGTTAACCATAACCATGATGTCACGCTCTGGGGGAGTACCCTCGGCGTGGATGACACTTGAAGAACCATTTCTGATTCCCCAAGAGAAGTACCTGACCTTATCATCACATCTTACTCCACAGCAGATGAATACTCAGTAAAAACATTAAGGGAAAGACAAAGATGTCATAAAACAATCTCCAAACTGATCCAGTCTAGAAAATGAAATGCTCAACAATACTCTACTCAAGGTCTCTAAAGCCTCTACCTCTGACAGTCTAGATGGTACCATGACAACTCATGGCTACCCAACTTAACGAAAATGGAAATATTAGTGAAATAAAAAGAAGGCTCCTCCGAATGGGAAGGAGGGCTCACCAAATTTGGAACTCAAGAACTCTAAACCTCAATGGTGCGCCTGCTGAAGTTCTCTAGCACCTGTATCTGCATCATAATATGATACAACACCTAATGACATTAGTACATAGAATGTACAGTATGTAATAGCTCAAGAAACAAATAAGGCTCAAACTCAACCCATCGACTCGACTCAAGACTCAACTCCTCATCTCATAGCTTGACTCAAATAAATGATGCAAGTTTAAAATTTGAAATTTGTTCTTTAGAAGCAGACTCAATGTTTAATGAAACTTAGTTCAAAAATCATGATATGCTCAACTCAAGTGTTGCATGAAAGTTTCTCTAATCGACATAACTCTCCAACCCACCATGAGCTTTGGTGATGTACAACAAAAAGATTTCATTGCCATGTTCCCTCTAAACTTTTCATAGTAAAGGATGTCAACCTCTCTTCTCTCGCGGATCCAAAGAGAATGTCCATCTATTGGGACATAAGCCGCTAGAGTTAACTGCACGACTATCCTAGGCGGGCAACTTAGTTCTAGGGTGCGCCTCAAGCACCCAACTCGGTGCTCAATACTTCTTTCAAGACTAAAACGTGCTCATGAAAATTAGCTCAAGCTCAACTCTTTAAATCGTCTCAATCAAGTCAACTCAGTTCTTAATAACTCTATTACTTACTTAACAACTCAATAACTTAGGACCATCATTCGTGCAATGCAATTCAAGACTCTAACTTATATCATGCAAGACTCTCAATAATTATGGTCAAGTACATCATATCATCCAGGCTCAACATATGACATAATAAGTATTCATCACATGCATATATGAAGCAAGAAAATGTACTTGTTCGGCTCAACTTACTCAGGTTAGAAAATTAGATTCATAGATTCAATTAAGTTAGTAAGCAAGGAAAATACTAGGTTTGGGGATAGGGTATCAAGCATTCGAATAACGTTAATATTTCATGGTAATGACGATGAAATTCATAAATTGACTCAAGTATTTTCATGAAAACTCTAACATGTATGAGAATTTAGGACTCAAGAATCACAAGATTTTGAACATGCAATTAATACTCATGATCTTAACTCAAGTAGATGAAAGGGCGTGTGGATGAACATAATCCAATGCTTTAAGTAGTCTTACATACCCTGAATTGATGAATGACTCAACCTTGACCTCCATAACCCTCACTTCTGCTCTTTCTCCCTCAAAAATTCTAATTTAGTTTTGTGCATTTAGAGGCTTTGGAATGGGGTTTAGAAAACACGTTTTGGACTAAAAAGACATATTTAATCATGGTTTGAGTTTATGAGGGGTTGGGAAAATTCTAGAAAGCCCTCACAAAAAAAAGAAAAATTTTCACTTCAGAATAACCCAATCTGTGACACGGATTGGGCACGTACACATATTTTTTTCAAAAAATTTTCAAATGATTTTTTCCAATCCCGTCGATTTTTAAAAAAAAATTATAAGTCCATCTCCACGATGGGGGCGTGACACGACTTTGTCATGTATCAACACTATTTTTCATTTTGAATCAAAAAATTATCTTTTGATCTGATTGCTCTAAAAATCTATCGAGACCATTTTCCACTAAAGTTTTCATGTTGTTCGCAATCTAGTCTTGGATTTTCCATCGGAATATGGGAAGATGCGCTATGCACACATATCTCCTCTAGGGGTATTTTAGTAATTTTACCAGACATTACATTGTCTTCCCCTTGGGATCATTCGTCCTTAAATGATAAGTAGAGGTGGTCTTAAGGCACGAATAGACTCAAGACTCATCTCAATAATCACTCAACAACTCAAACTCTCGACTCCTCATCGACCTCAATAAACTTTACTAATACTCAAGAATAGACACATCAACTCAAGAATAGAAACATTAATTAAGTCAAGGATAGGAATAATACCTTCAACATTCTCATCGTTGGACACGAATAGGTGCGGGTATTTGGCTTTCATATCCTCCTCAACTTCCCACGTGGCTTCCACAACAAACTGATTCCCCCACATGACTTTGACTGAGGCGATCTCTTTGATTCTCAACTTGCGAACCTGACGATTAAGGATGTGGATTGGAATCTCTTCATAGGAAAAGTTATCCTTCACTCTAATACTCTCAATAGGTATCACCAAGGAAGGATCTCCCAAGAACTTTTTCAACATCAAAAAATACAAGATGGATTGCGTCTAACTCGGAAAGTAACTCTAGCTCGTAAGAAACCTTTCCAATCTCGTCACAATCTGATATGGACCAATATAGTGAGGATGCAATTTCCCATTCTTCCCAAATCTCATAACATCCTTCGTAGGTGACACTTTCAAGTACACCCAATCACTTTCCTTGAACTCTAAGTCTCTTCTTCTCACATCGGTATAAGACTTCTGGCTAGTCTGTGCGGTCTTCAACCTCTCTTTAATGGCCTTTATCTTCTCCATCAATTGGTGGACAAGATTAGGTTCAATTATCTCAGCTTTTCCAACCTCAAACAACCTAATAGGTGTTCTACATCTTATCCCATACAAGCCCTCATAGGAGGCTATTTGAATGCTTGCACGATAACTATTATTATATGCAAATTCAGTTAATGGTAGATGGTCATCCCTATTTCATTTGATGTCAAGGACACAGGCTCTCAACATATCTTCTAATGTCTAAATAGTACGCTCCGCCTAGCCATCTGTCTCTGGAAGAAAGGTTGTACTCTGATTTACCTTAGTACCCAATTCCTTCTAGAAAGATCTCTAAAATTTAGGAGGTGAATTGAGTTTCTTTATCCGATATGATGGACAAGGGAACTCCATGAATCCTCACAATCTCTTGGATGTACAACTTGGCATATACATTTGCAGTGTTAGTTGTCTTGACTACTAAGAAGTGAGCTGATTTGGTCATCTTTCCCATAATCACCCATATTGAATCATGCTTCTTTCGGTACCTTAACATACCGGTAATGAAGTCCATGTTGATCATCTCCTACTTTTATTTAGGAATCTCAAAGCTCTGTGCCAATCCACATGGCTTTTGATGCTCAACTTTGACTTGCTGACGATTGGGGCACTTAGAAAAAACTTGGCAATATTCCCTTTCATTCCACTCCACCAATAGACTTCCCTCAAGTCGTGGTATATGTTGGTAGACTCAGGATGAATGGAATATTTGGATCTATGAGCTTTAGCCATGATTCTCTCTTAAACACCATCAACATAGGGAACACATAACCTACTCTAGTATCATAACACCCCATCTCCCCCTTTGGAGAAGACCAACACTTTCTGTTTGTGGACAACCTCCTTAAATTGGAGTATGACAGGATCTTGATCTTGCTTCTCTTTTACCTCCACCACTAGAGATGGTGTAGACCCACTCTGAATGTTAACTCCTTCCTCGTCATTCTCCTTGAATTGAACCCCCAATTGAGCCAATTTATGCACTTCCTTAGCTACCTTTTTCTTTCTTTCCTCCACATGGGTCGTGCTACCCATTGACAACCTGCTAAGAGCATCAACAACAATGCTGACTTTACCTGGGTGGTAGAGAATGCTCATATCATAATCCTTGAGCAACTCCATCCATCTGCTCTGTCGCAGGTTGAGCTCTTTCGACTGAAGATATACTGCAAGTTCTTGTGGTTAATGAACACATCCACATGCACTTTATATAAGTAGTGACGCTAGATTTTAAGTGCAAACACCACTATTGTCAACTCTGTGACACTGTAATTCTTCTAGGTTATATTTAGGGCTTTGCTAGCATAATATATGGGATGTAATACCTTCTCCTTGCGTTGTCCCAATATCACACCTAGAGCGAACTCACTTGCATCACACATGATTTCAAAGGTCTTGGACTAGTCTAGAGCCACAATAATTGGTGCTAAGATAAACCTCTTGTTTAACTCGTCCAAGGCTTGCATACATACATCATCAAACACGAATTTAGCATATTTTTCCAATAGCTTACACAATAGGTGTGAAATTTTAGAGTAGTCTTTTATGAACCTCTAATAGAATCCTGCATGTCCCAAGAAACTTCTCACACCCTTTATTGAGATAGGTGGTAAAAGCTTCTTAATCACCTCAACTTTAGCTCTATTGACCTCAATGCCTTTAACAGATATCTTATGGCCCAACATAATACCCTCTTTCACCATGAAATGACACTTTTCTCAGTTTAGCATCAAATGACTTTCTACACATCTTTGCAACACATCATGTAAGCGTGCTAAACAATCCTTAAATAAGTTTCTAAACATACTAAAATCATCCATGAAGACCTGAACAGTACTCTCCACCATGTTTGAGAAGATGGACATCATGCATCTCAGAAATGTTACTAGGGCATGACACAAACCAAATGGCATCCTCTTAAATGCAAAGGTGCCATAAGGGCATGTAAATGTTGTCTTCTCCTGATCCTTCAGAGCGATGATGTTCTGATTATAGATGGAATACCCATCAAGAAAACAGTAACACCCCTTTTCTGCTAGTCTGTCAAGCATCACATTCATTAATGGCATAACAAAGTGATCTTTCTTTGTCATGGAATTGAGCTTTCTATAATCCATGCACACCCTTAATCCTGTGACTAGCCTCATAGGGATCAATTCATTGTTAGCATTAGGTACCACTGTGATACCCCTTTCTTTAGAACACACTGTATGAGGCTCACCCATTCACTATCGGCGATTGGGTAGATTACTCCTGCATCCAACCATTTAATGATCTCTTTATGAACAACCTCTTTCCTAGGAGGATTCAGGCACCTTTGATGCTCAATGCTTGGCTTGTAGTCTTTGACTAACTGGATTTTGTCTGTACGTACCCCAGGAGGGATACCAATAATGTCTGCAATAGTCCATCTGATGGTATTTTTAAATTGTTTGAGGATGGTTACTAGGGCATCCGCTTGCTCATCAGTCAAATCTGCAACTATTATGACCGAAAAAGTGTTGTTGACTCCCAAAAATGCATATTTCAAATGTGCTAGAAGTGCTTTCAATTCTAGCACCGGTGGGTCTTTTATGGAGGGCTTTGTGTGTGGTGACTTCTGATTCTTCAAGTCTAGCTCTAGTTTAGTTTAACATCTAGGACCAAAAGACACCCCGAGAGCAGTTACTGTTTCCTCATAATCTAGGACACCATCACTGTCAAAGTTCATAAATATTGCTTCCAACGTATCAACACCTAGTTTTAGCTTAAGTGGTGCCTGTAGCTTATCATCATCAATAGTCTCAATAACCGAAACCACTCTAACATCATTGTCCCTCCTTGCTTGTTGACACACATTCAGCACGACCTCATCATTCCCAAATCTAAACTTGAGAAGACCTTTCTCCATATCAACCAAGGTGCAACCGATAGCTAAATTTTTTAACTTTTACCAACACATCATAGATTATTTCCCACATGCTTCTTCACTATTCTATCCACCATTAACAACTGCATTTTTGTTAGAGTAGGGGTACCCAAACAAAGCTTCTTGAAAATCCCAAGAGGCATCAAATTGATACTAGCACCCAAATCACAAAGTGCTCTTGCGAACTCTACATCTCCTATAGTATAAGGTATAGTGAAAGCACCTGGATCTTCAGGCGTTTGAACCAATGACTTAGTAGTGATAAAACTACAATGTTGATGCTTCTTAGAAAACTCTTGACTCACAGTCCACTTCTTAGTAACCAAGTATTTCATATATTTTGCAGAAATCGGCATTTTCTCCAAAGCTTCAAACAGAGCGATGTTAATGAATAGTTGTTTAAGCATGGACAGAAAGTGTTTGAACTTGCCTTCCTCCTCCCTCTTCTTGAGTCTTTGAGGGAAAGGAGGAGGAAGCCTTGGGACGGTCTTATACTTTTTGTGGCTCTTTAGCTACTTCAGTTACCCCATCTTTGACACCATCATCTCCTTCAACCACATCCTTACCTTCAATTATCTTCTCACGAACATCTTCTACCTCAATCGGCATAGGAGGATCAATGGTACTCTTGCCACCTCTAGTAGTTACCACCGTACATTGCCCTTTATTCTTTGGATTTTGAACTATGTTGCTTGGAAATGTACCTTTCTGACGTTGATTCAACTGAGTAGACACTTGACCAAATTGTTGCTCAAGCTATTTGATGGCCACAGAATTAGACTTTTTATCTTTAGAGTAATACTTGAAGTATTGGACTTTATGCCCCTTAGAGTTTCATCTTATGTCTTGGCCTTCTTCAACTAATAGTCAAACATCTATTCTAGAATCGGTTGCATCCTCGTGTCGGTTATGTGGTGGCGCATATGGACCATTCCTAAGACTATCTCTTGCTCCCCAATTTGCTTCAGGACCCCTGTTCCTCTCATAATGACCACCTCAATTATCTCTATAAGCTCCATCTTAAGCATAGTTCTGACCTTGGTTTCCGTAGCCTTGGCCCCAATAGTCCTGATTGGACCCTTGTGCATTGGTCCAAAAATTGCCTGTTTGATCATTCACAAAACAAGCATCCTTATCATAATAAGCCTCATCGTACACAGGTGCACATTGAGGTTGGTGGACTACCGCATTCACTTTTTCTGGATTCTACTTAATCACCACATCCATGCTTGTGCCGAGTTGAGCAAGTTGATTTTCTATCAAAGTACAACACATTTGATGCCTAAAACTTAGGATTTTGTGTATTCCCAATATGAATTTTATGGTTTTTATGTGTTTTTGTGTTTATTTTTATAAGAAATGCAGGTTGGCACTATTTTGGGAAACATTGCAGGTTTTGCTGATTTTTGAGGACATACGAGATCTTCTTTGAGTCATAGCTCAATTTACGAGTCGTAGAGGTAGTCTCGTGGAGATTTCTAGTGTTGAAACAAAACTGAAGTTCAGCCAGATGAGACCTAGTTACGGGTAGTTCCATCTATGGGTTGTACAAGGAGATTTCGTAGAGATTTCCTGCGTTGATCAGATTTAGACCAAGTGATGCAAATGAGGACTACGAGAAGTCAATACGAGTCATAGATTAGACTATGAATCGTGAAAGTGTTTCATATTAGTGAAGTCCAAGATGTAGGAGACTGACCACAAAAGCCCAATTACGACTCGTAACCCTAGTTATGAGTGGTAACTGCAACTCATATCGTGTGCCGACTAATTTTTCTAATTAATTTAGGAACTTATTTGTAAATACTATAAATAGAAAATACTAGGTCATGTAAAGCAATTTTTAGAGTTTCCAATGATTGTACATAGAGAGCAGTTGAGAATAGAGTAGAGAGCAAGAAATTAGAATATTCTTAGGGTTTTAATTTTAAATATTACATTTTGGAGAAAAGATTCACTTGTGGATTAAATTCAACTTTCAATCTTGTGATTCTAAATACACATTAGGTTTTCTTGTTCTTCAATCCTCTTGGGTAAGTGATTAACCATGTCTTCTCTATTTATTATTTCTTTATTTGCCCAAGATATGAGTAGCTAGACCCACAACTTGGGGTTGTAGGAACTATGAGAATCTAACTTAGGAAACCCAAATTATTTGCAATTCTTAGAATGGAAATTTGCATGTATTAGTCATTTCTCTTCATTTTGAATGTTTTCTAGTGGTGGCTAACATTAGAACTTGCCTAGTGTTACCTTCCTGATCCAGGTGGTAATGAATAGGAAAAGAGTAATTAACAGGATTTGATAATGTGTTCTCATCTAATCAACCAAACTCTACCAAAGGAAAGTTGACTATGTCACAACCCAAGCCTAGGGCCTAGACGTGGCACGACGCATCGGAAACCCGAAGAGGCCCCAAACAAGCCTCTTAACATATCATTATACATCCTTGATCACGGAAGCAATAAAGTAACGATAAGGAATAGTAAGTAGGGATAAACGGGGCTATGGGACATTTTTCATATCATAAAACATTAAGAGAGTCAAAGAGAATCAAAGAGAATCAAACTCATAGCACCATTATATAACTTATCCAACAACACCTCTAAACATAGATATTAACGGGGGCCAAAACAATCAACCGGGCTCACCCTCATAGTCATAAGTAGCTAACATAAAAAGAATCAATACATAGCATAATCAAGAGAAGTGTGTCCTTGGAGTTGAGGACTCACCAACTTGCTTTGAGAGAAATCATACTAGCCATGTGGAGGAGGAGGGTGATCAAGTGGAGCTCCGGTCCCTACATGGTAACATCATGTAGGCATAGAGTATGCATTAGTACATTTGAATGTACTAAGTATGTAAGATGCAATGCGATAAGAAATAGGCAACATAATCAAAATGCATATTTAGGCAATAAATGAGCATATAGCGATATGTCATGCATGAATGATACTTGTAGTAAAACATGGTTACATAAAATAATTTTCATGTGTAGGAAGGGACCAATATCATAGATATCAAGGCCTACAACCACCTTGATGTGGCAATTGAGGTACAAACCCCCCAATGTGGTTGCACGGGCCTACCATCCCCCGAGCGAGGCGGATGAGGTACAAACCCCCCAACATGGTTGCACGGGCCTACTACCTCCTGAGTGAGGCAATTGAGGTACAAACCCCCCAACATGGTTGCACAAGCCTACTACCTCCCAAGAGAGGCAATTGAGGTACAAACCCCCCAACATGGTTGCATGGGACTACTACCTCCCGAGCGAGGCAATTGAGGTACAAACCCCCAACATAGTTGCATGGTCCTACTACCTCCTGAGTGAGGCAATTGATCAACTTCCTACACTATAGATACCATTCGTGAAATCAACACATATATACATTCCTTTTATCATCATAAAGTCACTTAACTCATATTCCATGGATTAGGCGTTCAAAAACACAAGAAGCATTAACTGGACATTTTAACACTTGGTAGGTGTGTAATGCTAGTACAAAACCATGCAATTCAAGAGTGAAACTATGCAAGTAAATTCAATGTAAAACCACCCACCAACACTTGGTCGTACCCTCAAGCAATATACATCAAAACACCTTATCAAGTGTCAAGATAGATCAAAGATACATAGCTCAAAACATGTTTAACCATTCACACTTTTATTAAATCTGAACATAGTTCATAGGCAAATTCATTGTAAGTAAGACCCATAAGTAAATCAACTTAGAAACATGAGTTTTATGTAAAAAGGAAGCTTGGGCACCATGGGTGAAAGGACCCAATAGTTGAAACCCACATACTTTAATTTTGGAGAATTCCTTGATGAAGATTGAGATGAGAACTTGAAGCGTGATTGAAATCCTTAAGACTCGGAATGAGTTTTGGCACTTGAATTTTGAGTAAAATATTGGTTTAAGTGTCATAGAGAGTATTGGGGAATGTCTTGTATGATATGAAGGTGAAATATGGCTAAGTATAAGTATTTTTACACATGGGAAGACTTAGGCCCAAGACCCAAAAGCCTTACACTGAGTAATAAAAACTGGGCAAATATAACACTGGGGCGCGTGCGAGGTGCATCGCGCCAGGGGCACGAATCCTCTCTGGAAATTGCAATTTTGAAAAATTAAAATTGTGATTCGATCGTTCTAAAATTGGGGTTAGACCCGTTCCCCACTAAATTTTGCCTCCTGATCAAGAATATGAAGTTGAATTTTTGGTATCATGCACAGATTTTAAGGTATATGGAAATTACAATTTCAGGCACATTTTTGGGCTTTTGGGTTCGTTTCAGACTGGGACTATGGGTAATGGTTAGTAGAGCACACTATAGAGATGGGCCAAGTCCCATAGTGAAATTCGACTTCACCTTTGACCAAACGGTTGGAAGAACCTAAATTACTATCCTGCATGCGATATTCTAGTTGATAATTTGAAATCCGAGAAGTTGAGTTAGTGAATCATGGGGAACACAATACCCAAATTGCTCTCCATTATTACTTGTCTTCCAATTTTAATTAGCCTAGTTTAATTTTCTATTGACCATTGCAATCCCCCCTCTTTTAGAGAATTGAGTTATTTAATTCTTGAATTGATTATTGGTGAACCAAGTTGTAAAGTCCTGTATTCCCTGTGGGATTCAACCCTAACCTTGGTTAGGATTATTACTTTGACAATCACTTTTACTTCAAAAAGAGGTGTATCTTGGGCGTGATCAAAGAAAAATGGTTCCATTGCTGGGGAATATGACGAGACCTTGATTTGGATTCACTAGTAGTATAATTCAAGTGTTAATTTCTTAGTTCTCTTGTATTTTTCTTTTGTTGGTTTAGTTTCTTTGCAGGGTATACTAGGTGTTGTATGCCCAATATAAGGACCCAAAGCATTACCTTAGCTCCAATTTGTTTAGAGATCCAATGGGTTAAAAGGAGAATGACTCAAGCAAATGCTAATATCACGTTTAATGAAGCTATAAACTAGAATGATGATATTGATGATAGGGATGACAATCCACCACTATTGGAGAACAAGGCACAACCTAGGGACTTCAATGAGAATGCTTATGGATCGAATCAATATAGATTGAATCCCATAGCCATAGATGTAACAGGAGCTATAGTGTTGCCACCATTACTGGCCGAAACTAAGTTCACGATTTCAAGTGGATTGCTCCAAATGTTTCAAAATCATGGTTGTTTGCGAGTCTACCTTCCGTGGATCCTCATAGCCATCTACATAATGTAGCCTTTGTTTGCAAGAGCGTGATGGGCACGCAAAATCTTTGCATGGATGTTGTTGGGTTGTGCGTGTTCCCTCTATCATATTTTGGTAATGCAGCGGTGTGGCTATCGGAAATGCCACAAAGCTCATTCACCAGTTGGGCGGATTTACATAATGCCTTTTTCGAAAGGTATTTCCCTACGTTAAAGAAGATCAAATTAAAATATCAAATCAACAATTTCGAGTAGGTACCTGGTGATTCAATTATTACAACTGTCACGATCCAAGCCAAGGGCCTAGACGTGACACGGCCAATGGAAAGTCCGAAGACTACCCAAACATGCCTCTTAGCATATCATGTACACATCCTTGGTTGCAAAGAAAAATAAAACAACAACAAGAGTCAAACATTAAAAAGGGAAAACGAGACTAAGGAAAGTCTTTCGTAATCATAAAAACATAAGGAGAGTCAAGCTCATACGCATATACAACATAATATCCAACAACACTTCTACTTTAGAATAGTGTGGGAGCTAAGACACTTCCTGGGGTCACCCTCATGATAATAAGTATTCAACATAAAAAGAGAAGTCTCAACATAGCATGAGTAACATAGATATTGTCCTCGGAGTTGAGGATTCACCAAAGCTTTCTCCAAGGGACCGAACTAGCACATGGAGGAGGATGATCTAAAGGAACTCCGGTCCCTACATAGAAATATCATGTAGGCATAGAGTATATGTTAGTACTTGGAATATACTAAGTATGTGGGGTGCAATGCATCAAATACATAAGCCATAATATTCAAAATGCATAATCATAAACAATGGATATATAATCTCAATATGACATGCATGAGCAATACTTATAAAAAAACATGCTTGTAAAACATTTCACTTGGATAATATATCATCATATGTGAGAAGAGACCTCAACCAACATAGACCAATCAACTACAACATGGAATCCAAGGCGTGACACCCACTCGGTACAGGTGACTGGGCATGACACTCCCCGGCGAAGTGTGGTCTACTTGCCAAGAAAAACCAAACATGATAACATGAACTAGATGGATCCACTAGTATAACAAGGGTAAAATATATAATCCTATGGAGTCACATAGTTTAGAGACTAAAGACTTTATATAAGGATCTGTTATGTCGAGTCCCCCAATCTGAAACCTCAATCCCAGAGTACTTGAAATAATCATACTTTAATCATAACATTAATAACTTGTAAGAGACTTGATAGCTTGACATGAGTAGCTCGTTAACTTGTTTACCTCTACTAGTGAGCTTAACTTGAACATGAGAGTAAATAATACTCATATATGATCCCTTGCCTTGACATGAATGGCTCATAAGAGGTTAAAATCTTGAAGTAGGGCTTAATTTGATAATTGTAAAATCATGGATACTTTTTGGTGACACTCAATTTTGGTCCAATACTATAAAAATTCATACTTTTTATGTTGGTATTTTTAATTAGCTTAAAATACGTTTTGGGTAATCTTAGATTAATTTCTGATATTTGCTCTTATTTTTATAATATTAGGATATTGATTAGTTTAATTTTAAAAATTTTAATGCAATATGGTAATTTATTTTTTTTTTTTGTCCAGATATAGTTATATGCGTATATTTTATTGGTCGACAATTTGGGCCCATATTTTTCTAACCCATTAGATTTTGAGGTAAAATATGTATAGAACAATAGGGTAGACATTTTAATTTGTGAAATATCCTTAAAAAAATGTATGCCTTCTCTTTCTTTCTTATTTTTCCACACCTTTGCTGGAATTCGGTAAAATTTTCGGCAACCCTCCCCTCCACCTTTCTTCCCCCCTTTTTTCCTCACCCAAACCCCAACCCTTGCTCTCTTTTTACTTCACTGAAAACTCCCAAATCAGCCCCATTTTAAACCAAAATCAGCCACCAACAGCCCTTTTCCGGGCCCAACGCCACCTATTTTCAGCCTCAAAATGCAGCACAAAAATAGCCTCAAAACAACCCTTTTCTCCACGCAAAACCAAGCTGAAAATGCCTACATAAATCAGCCCCAATCACCACTAAAAACACCCTCAAAAATGAATCTGAAAAACTACCCAAAAACGCCCAAAACCAGCCTGACAACCACCACAAAAAGCAACCCTAAACACCCCAAACCAACTGCCAAAACCACACCAAATGACACCTACTGTTCACTTTTTCTTCCAGATACGCCATTCATGAAGAAGTCCGAGCTCCAGAACAATACCGCCAAATCTTCGTCTTGCTTCTTAGACGGAACAACCATAACTTGGCGACGAGTTTCGATAAGCCGACAACTCATTTCCAGTTGTAATCAGAGAAGTGCGAACACCGGTAACATTCATTTTCATGTATATGTTTTTGATATTGATATTTAGTTTTTGTTGTTGTCTACCTGTTTTAATTTCTTTCTTTTTTTAAAAAATAATTTAGTTATTTTGAAATATTCTTTGGTTGTCTAGTGTTTTTCGGTGAATTCCAAGTTAACTTGGATTATTTTATTGTTATTTCTTTACTGTTAGTTATTTTATCATTTTTATCACTATTTATTAGGGCTAAAGGACAATTCTACTTGGACATTTGTTAAATTAATGTTACTGTTGTTTCCTTAGGCTATTTGCTGGTTTTTGTTTACTTTATTCTTTATTTTATTTTTTATTTATTTATTTATTTATTTTAACTTTCCTGACTACATGATATGGTTAATGGTGTTTCAATATGCATGGCATTATTTTAGAACTTTTTTGTCGTTTAGTCATGCTGAATTGATTAGTTTATAATTTGTTTGCTGTAAATGCTGCATGTAATGGATAAATTGTTCAAATATATTGTGATACTATATTATGGCTATGTTGAATTGGTTATTTGCTAATTTTTTTTTCATTATTTTTTTTCTTTATTTATTATTGTTATCTTTTGCTTGCCTTTTCGGTTTAAGGTGATAGAATGTCAATATTTAGAGATTGCTGTATATTTCATTACAGTATTATTCGTTGTATATTAAACTTGGCCAATAAATAATTTATTCGTCGAATTTCGAGGTCTCCTCATTTAAAAAGACGGAAAAATTTTGGTTTAAATTCATATTTGTTACATTTTAAAATTAAAAACTTTAGTTTAAATTCACGTACACGTTATTTGTTAAAACTGTCCAATGATGAATCTATCTAATTGGATTTCGAAGCCTCCCCATTAAAAAGATGGAATAATTTTAGTTTATTTTTTATATATTTATTATTGTGTATATTATTGTCGTTCAGCAAATACTAGGACATTCCTCATATAATTGTTTATTTCATTATTTGTGTATATTTTGTGATTATTATACTTATGTTATATTGTGTATCTATTTCAATTTGTAAAAATGAGTTCAGTCAGGACCCACAATTGTGGTTTCTGAAGGTTCTTTCTTTCGGAATAACTTGAACCTTTACCTGGAATTTTTTGTTCGCAGACTATCTTGTAAATAATTAATTTATTTCCTAATTATTCTTAAAATTAGGTGGTGACTCCTGAATTAAATTATTTTTCCTTTTAAATTTTTTTATTTTATTATTTTTTTATTGAGTTTCCACGATGTTGCGCCTTCAGGATGTCAATATTTTTCATGAATTAAATACTTGCTTGAAAGCCCTTAATCATTATGAAGTCACTTGACTTGTAAATTATGTAATAGTTCATCAACAACTTAATAATTCTTGTCATGTAATTTTATCAAGCACATGGTCGGTTCATGATGCTTGTTCAAAACCATGCAACTCAAGAGTAAAACAAAAAGAGTAAACTCAATGCAAATCAACCCACCAATATTGTAGTAAAATCCCTAATTTGGGTATCATGAAACCATCTCAAAAATTCATCATAGTTCATAGTTTTCATAGCTCAAATCATGCATAATCTCAATAGTCATAAATCAACTCATGGAATAAGCTTAAAATAGATACTCATGCATAATCAATCAATACTTGATAAAACCCCCAATATAATTTTTGTTCATTCTTCATAATAAAAGATACTTATAGGTAATATAACTTGAAATCATGCAATTTTAATAAAAAGAGAAGGTTGAGCTTCATGGGTGAAAGGACCCATAGATAAAGACCCACATACCTTAAACCTTAAATTTCTTGAAATGAACTTGAAGGAGACTTGAAGCTTGAGATGAGTTCTTGAGTTTCAAAATTGAGCTTGAAATCTTTGAGTTTGAATAAGAGATTTGATAAAGGCTTGGAGAGGTCTTAGAGAGGATTTTGTGAGTTATAGAGTTGAAAAATGGCAAGTATGGAAGATTTCACGTTTAAATGGGCATGGGGCTATTACGGCAATGCCCTTGGATGAAATAAGAAAGTTGGGGAAAATTTTACACTTGTTTGTGTCCCAGGTGCGACGCGGACCAGGCGCGCAGGCATGACTTGCAGTAGTCCGCGTCCCAGGCGCGTCGCATCCTGAGCGCGAACAACCATTGGAAATAAAAAATTAGCGAAAATTATTTTTTACTACGAGTCTTCTAAAATTCCAGTTATACCCATTTCCCACTCAATTATCCCTCCTAATAAGGAATATGAAGTCGAATTTTCGAAATCACCTACAAATTTTGAGATATAAGAAAATTACGATTATGAAGCATTCCAAAGCACATGAGGGGTGTTTCAATATCTCCCTCGTGGGAATATTCATCACCGAATGTCAAAGAAACATGCATAAGAGAAGTAATTATGAAGATTTCAGCTCGACATAAATGCAACAAATGCAATTAAACATCGTTTTCAAAAAGTCTCAACATGAATGTAAAAGATCATCATAAACTTGTTACCATGAACATGAACCCATGGAAAAATGACAAGAGGGCTGAAACTTAAGACTTGAAATCATAAATGAGATCTAATTTATTACCTTCGACTTGAGTAAAGTGAAAACAGTATGGGTATCGCTTTCTCATATCTGCTCCTTCTTCCCATGGGACACTTTCAACTTGTTGATTCCTCCAAAAGACCTTGATGGATGCTACATCTTTATTTCTCAACCTTTTCACTTGTATATCCAATATATCCACCGGGACCTCCTCATAGGTCAAGTTATCTTTCATAACACCCACAACCTCTAAGGGAACTATAGCACTTGGGCCACCCATACACTTCCTCAACATGGACACATGGAAGACCGGATGAACCACATTTATATCTATAGGCAACTCTAATTGCTAAGAAATCTTGCTAATCCTCCTCAAAATTCGATAAGGTCCCACAAACCTTGGGCTCAACTTCCCTTTCTCGCCAAACCGGACCATACCCTTCCTGGGTGAGACCATCAAGTAAAGCCAATCATCAACATTAAACTCAAAATATTTTCTCCTCGCATCGGAATAAGACTTTTGTCTACTTTAAGCTATCTTCAATCTCTCCAAAGCTTCCATAACCAAATCCGGGCCAAATAAAGTCATCTCTCCCATATCAAACCACCCAACTGGGGATCTACAACGCCTACCATATAAAGCTTGAAAGGGAGCCATGTCAATACTAGAGTGGTAGCT
This sequence comes from Solanum clarkiae, assembly GCA_011800125.2. Taxonomy (NCBI): domain Eukaryota; kingdom Viridiplantae; phylum Streptophyta; class Magnoliopsida; order Solanales; family Solanaceae; genus Solanum; species Solanum clarkiae. The sequence goes on along the minus strand of JAABOM020120216.1, from coordinate 1,789 downwards.
ATTGGTGTAAACAAAGTCAATAAGTGGAAGATGTTCAGCCGAACTACCTTTAAACTCCCAAATACAAGCCCTATGCATATCCTCAAGAGTTTGGATAGTTATCTTGGTTTGGCTATCCATTTAAGGATGAAAAGTCGTGCTAAACTTGACCTTGATACCAAGACCCTTTTGGAAGGATCTCTAAAAATGAGAAGTGAATTGAGTACTATAATCTGAAATGATGGACAAATGTAACACCCCACACCTTACAATACTAGTACTATAAAAATGAAACATGACATGGTTTGGTCAAACTAGCGCTAATTTTAAAAGTGCTTGAATCTCATGTTAATTGGCTATATGTGCGACTAACACTTAAGAAGGTCAAGTGTATACATGTTTTGTGTCGAATTGAGGAGATTACGGCCTTAAAATGAAGTGAGAGAATTGAGGTGCTTGTAGGACTTAGGAAGCAAGTAGGTCAGTCACCTACTTGTTTAGCTTAAATCTGTTAGTTAAATGGAGATGAGGCTCGACGTTGAATTTGTCCGAGTTCGATTATGAATAAAGTCCGTGTTAAGGCTGTAACTTTAGCCCATGGTTTAGCATCATAAATGGATTATATGATCATCCTAATGAGGATATTAAAAGGGGCCTAAGATATCACAAGTTCTTGGATACTTTGGGCCCAACCCAAGTGAAGAAGGAAGCTGAAAATAGACAGCCCAAGTCCAACTAATTTGGAGCCCCAAAATGCCCAAATGAAAGGAGAAAGGAGCTGCATCACCTACTTAGTGAAGTAAGGCTGAGAATGCGTCATTAGGTCGGCCAAATCACACCATAAAAAGGGGTCAAAGAAGCTCCAAAAAGTCATTTCTCAACTTGACCACACAAAAATTAGATTTGCTCTCTAAATTTCCTCTCAACTTTTCTCAACTTTGTGAAGCAGCAAAACAGCTCTTTTAGGGTTCTTAAGGAGCCTCTAAACCTTGAAGACAAAGTTAAGTAATTATAATTGTGTATTTAGTATAGTTTCTTGATGAAAAATAAGAAATGGATACTAGTTATGCTTGCTGAAATTGTTAGGCAGCATGTGGGTAGAAAGTTATTGCACACTTGCCTTTGTTTTGGTGATTTCTCTATGGTTTGTAAGTTTTATTATGAAGAGAACTTGGTTTTATTAACATGGTTTGAGTTATAAACATCACCCTAAGGTTGCTGCCCTAATTTTGGTTTCATATAACAAGCGCGTTTTATCGTGTTATCTTAAGCATCATGTTGATTGAAACTTGCGTATTGTTGTATGTAAAGCTATTAGCTCACGTCCTTAATAACTTCTTAAGTGCTGTTATAAGACTATTTTAGGTCTGTTTATGTATGTAAATGTTGCTGGAAAAGTTTGGTTAGAGTTGGAATAGGTTTGGAGTTGTCAACGTCGAAATGTACCGAAGGAAGGTAACATTATGCTATCCATTTTTAGATTGTGTGGAATTATTATGTGTCGTACTTTGTAGGCTGTTGTAGGACTGTTATGTCATTAAACATGGCTGGTCATGATGTGTACATGTGAATGTGTGTTGGGAAATATGATTAGAGACGTAGAGATTGGAAGAATACGCTCGTGTTTATAAATACCCGCTTACTGTCCGTGTATTATTTTGTTGTGTGATTGGGCTGCCAAGGTGTATCTATTGGCTATTAATGCTAGTTTTATCACCAACTATGTTGTATACAAGTATTTGGAGGAAGGAAAGGTTATCTCGAGGTGGTAACAAGGTCATACAACGAGGTATGTAAGGTTACTTGATTT
>JAABOM020120196.1:0-63010 GCA_011800125.2 Solanum clarkiae | reverse complement strand
CCAAGTCGGAGACCCCCATCACAAACTTATTCATCCTAGATCTAGGATCGGCCACCAAATGAGGAGCATACTCCAAAATTTGATTAAACTTGAGGGCATACTCCCTCACACTTGTAGAACCTCGTTTCAAGTTCATAAACTCCACCAACTTAGCTTCCCTAAGCTCAAGAGGGAAAAAAGGTTAGGGAAAGCCAATTTGAACTCCTCCTAGAACACCACATTACCAATCCCCTTCTCACCCTTCCATTGATCATACCATATTTAAACTATCTCTTTGAGTTGGTACGCCACCAACTCCGCCTTTTCATTTGGCCTAACACCCATGATATTCAAGATCTTGTAGACCTCATCAATAAACTCTTGTGGAACTTCATCCACCTTTGACCCATAGAACACCGAAGGATTCATCCTTATGAAGTCTCTTACCCTAGCTCTCGGGGTAGTAGCATGAGGGGCTTGGGACCCTTGATTGAATTGGGGCCATAACTTGGGCAAGAGTAGTGAGAGTGTCCCGAAGATCACCATTATTAGGTTGCTTCTTGGAAGTTTGGGCCCTTTGTCGTTGAGTGTTTGGCATGATCTAGCATAGCAAACAACAATTGTTAGGGGAAAAACTTATAGCAACTATATAGAATGACTTAGAACATGAAGAAGGGAAATATTTACTAAAATTCCTCATAGCCTCATATTCATAGTCATTGCACGCTTCACAACCATAAATAGGACTCTAATCGACATGGTGTGTTAGACTCCGAGGATCTATCAACCTAGTACTCTGATTCCAAGCTTGTCATGACCCAAGCCTAGGGCTTACACATGAAATGGCGAATAGGGAACCCGAAGGAAACCACAACAAGCCTCTTAACTTATCATTATATATCATCAGTTGTGGAAGCATATAAAAATATTAGAGAGCGAGAATGGAGTCAAATGGCTAAGGGAAAAGCTTGCACAATATCATAGTCAAGAGACAAGAGTCAAACTCATACCATAGATACATAACATGTTCAACAACCACCTCTACTTCATAGATAAGAGCGGGGGCCAAGTCAAGCAACCAGGCTCACCCTCATAGTCAAAATAGACAATAAAGAAGAATGTCTTAATACATAATAGGAGAAACATATACTAAGTTCTCCAATGTGGAGGACTCACCAACTAGCTTGAATAGTACCAAACTAGCCACGTGGAGGAGGATGATGATCAACTTGGGCACCGGTTCCCACATGGTGATATCATGTAGGCATAGAGTATGTGTTAATAAGTTTGAATATACTAAGTATGTAGGATACAATGAAACAATAGATAGGAGTCATAAACAAAATGTATAATATTAAGCAATAGGCATAGTATAACAATAAAGCGTGTATGATCAATGCTTGAGTAAAATATACTTAAACAACTCATACTCGTATAAGATATTATATGTGACGAAAAGACTAAGCTAGATTTCCAAATGTACAACCCTTTGGTAGGTTTTAATGATGATGTCTCCCCATCGCTTAGGTGGATGAGTACAAACCCCTATCAAGGTTGGTGATAGTGAAGCCTCATCACCAAGGTGAAGAAGTACAACCCTCCTCTAGGTTGATGAGTAAAAACCCCCATCTACATTAATGATGATGCCGCCCTATCACTAGGTGGAGAAGTACAAATCCTTCCCTAGGTTGATGAGTACAAACCTCATCTAGGTTATCCAGGTTCTTAGTTCCCCCCTTCCCCCGGGCATGGTCTAATGCAATATTTTATATAGAATTCATCATATATATAAGATAATTTCATCATCATATAGTCATTCATATCATATCTCATACTTTGGACCTTCAATTCCTCAAGAGACCATAACCGGAAAATTTATCAAACACCTAGAGGGTGTGTAATGCTATTATAAAACCATGAAATATATAGATGAAATCATGCAATAAAATCCATGGTATAACCATCAATCATCACCTTGCAACACCCTTAAGCAACATATATCAAAATCCCTCCTCAAATCTTATAATAGATCAAAGATTTATAGCTCAAAACATGGTGAAAAAGTCACAATTGTGCATAGCTTTAACATAGTATGCAATGAATTTTGTAATAATAAAGACCTATTCATAAATCAACTTTAAATCATGCAATTTGAGTAAAAGGAGGCTTGGGTATCATGGATGAAAAGAACCCATAAAAGAAACCCACGTACCTTATCTTAGAGATGAACTTGATGAAGATTGGAGATAGAGACTTGATGCTTGAATAATAACCTTGAAGTAGAATCTTAGCTTGGGATGAGGGTTTGGGACTTGAGTTTGGGGAGTGAAAATATGACTAAGTGTTTGAGTGAGTATTGGGAAATATTTAGGATGATATGAGGGTAAAATTTGGCTAAGTATAGGTAAAAACACATTTGAGAACACTTAGGCCCAAGACATAGAAGTCTTGGACTGAACTAAAAAAATAGTCCTCAAAATGTACAGGGGTGGGTCATGGAGGCAATTGCGAAAACCCCACTGGAAATTGTACTTTGGGATTTCATAATTGCTAATCTTTCACTCTTAAATAGGCATTAGATCCTTCTCACCTAATTTTGACCCCTATACAAGAATATGAAGTCAGATTTTTGAAATAGCAAATGAATTTTGAGATATATGAAATTTAAAATTTCAGGCATTCTGAGGCATATTTTCGGACTCTTTTTTGGATCATTTCAATCCTTTTACCTATGGTTCCTAACCTTTCTATTTTATGAAATTACATGTTATTAAGTTCTATTACTTATGGGTATTACTTATGATTATAAATTATGCTGGGGCTTTATAAAATATTGATTGAAAATAGATGTCTACCTATTTCAAGCTTATATTATATGATAGTTTGTCTATTATAACTATGCATGTTTTGAGCTATGAAACTATAATTTATGATGAGATTTGATCGGGATTTTAAGATATCTTACATGACGGTTTTACTATGTATTGGAAGGTTGATTTAAATTAAGATTTTTCATATTATTTTACTCTTGAATTGCATGATTTTGAACTAGTATTACACACCTGCAAGTGTTTGATAAAACGTCTTAAAAGGAATTCTTAAGTGATTGATGACCCATGGCATGGATTATGAGTCAAGTGACTTTATGATAATTGAAGGAATGTATGTATGTGTTAAATTCATGAAAAGTATCTATGGTATTGCAAGTCGACCATACCTTATTGGGGGATGACATGCCCAATCACCTTATTGAGGGGGTGACACGCCTCAACCACCTTATTGGGGGTGGCATGCTCGTACTACCCTCAATCACCTTTTCGGGTGGTGGATTGCCCATACTACCTTATTGAGAGGTATATATTTCAATCACCTTATCGAGGGGAGGGGGTGTCATGACCGTACAATGACGTTGAGGGGTAGATACCTCAATCACCTTTCAAGGGGTGTCACACCTTGGATTCTGAGTAATACTTACTTGGGCTATGTTTGTATGGTATCTTTCTAAACATGTTATGTATATTCGCAAGCTATATCAGTTACAAGCATGTTTTACATGAAGCATTGATCATGCACGCCATATTGATATTATATTTATCCATCGCTTATGATTATGCATTTTGACTATGTTGCCTATGTCTTGTTGCATTTCATCCTACATACTTAGTACATCCAAACATACTAATGTATACTCTATGCCTATATGATATTACCATGTAGGAACTAGAGCACCGCTCGATCATCCCCTACGTGACTAGTTCGGTGCTTTGGAGATATTCTTTCGTGAGTCCTCAAGTCCGAGGACACTATCTATGTTACTCTTGCCTTTTGTTATTTCCTTATGTTGAGCACTTGATACTATAAGGGTAAGTTCAGAAAGTGTCCTGGTCCCTGCTCCAATCTATGCTTAGAGGTGTTGTTGGAACAATTAATGTATTTATGCTTTGAGTTTGACTCTTGAGTAATTTATGATTATCAAAGGCTTCCCTTAGACCCTTTTTTCCTATTTTATGTCTCCATTTATTGTTATTATGCTTCCGCGATCAAAAATGTGTGATTGATATGCTAAGAGACTTGTTTGGGGTTCCTTTGGCTTTTTCATTTGCCTTGTCATGTCAAGGCCCTAGGCATGGATCGTGACAATTGAATCATCAAAACTTCATAACATTACAAATCATTTCACAAAGTATCTTATTTCTTAAGTCATTTTACAAAATACCTCATTTCTTAAAGGCTAAAGACATAAGTGGCCCCCTATAGTTGCACACTTTTTTCACTTAGACACCTCAATTTAACCTTATTACTATTGAACACCTCTACGATTCAGAATTTGAATCATTTAGACATTTGTGCTAATGTGGCACAAAAAGTGTAATTAAAGCCTTGTTAGGCACGTGAACAACTGATTTTAAACATTTTTTTTCATTATTTCTTTTTTCCCTCTCATTTTTATTACTAATAATATAAAATCTTTTTCTCTTTCCTTTTCTTCCAAAAGTGCAGACCACGACTAACACAATTCACCATCAAATATTTTTTACAAACTTCCTTCTTATTATTTTTTTTTGTTATTTCATCTTCTTTTCATTGTTTTAGATTTTTTAGATATAGAACTATTTTTCATCATATTTTTTTGTTAGAAAAAAGAAGACTGCCATCTACATATCTTTTGTTTGAAATAATATGATCGTCATCCATATTTTCTTTGCCAAAAACATGCAGATTATCATTCACATCTTCTTTGCCAGAAAAAAATGAGGATTAACATCTACTTCTTTTTGTTTTTTGGTTTTGAGATTAGAATCTTCATTTCCTTTAACTTCTTATTTGGTAGACGAAAAAAATGACGACCCACAACTTCTTCATCGAAAAAAATGAAAATCACTATTTAAATTCTATTTTATTTTCTTTTCACCTACACACATTCCACCCCTAACCTTTCACTCCTTGTTTCCCCACAAAATAAAAGCAAAAATATATCAGAAAGTAAAAAAAAAATTAAAATCAAAATTAAAAAGGAAAACTAAACTTTAAAAACATTACCAATTTAAAATAAAAATAAGAAAAGAAATATAAGAATGGTGAATTCATACTTACCAACTTAAAACCTTGATTTTATAAATGAAGAATAACAATGGAGGGGGTTGAGAAAGAAAAGAAAAGAAGAGGTTTGGCCATTTGGGGTAGGTTGCGGGTGGTGGGGGTGCGGTAGCATGGGGGCGGGGGGTTTGGTGGGGCAGGTGAGGCTTGGAATATAAATATTTTTTATTTTTCTTTTTTGCTTTACACTATTTCATATTCAGAATTTATTTTATAACTATTTTAATTTAAAATGCCATACGTTTTTATTTAATTTGTTGTTTTTGTCACATATCAACAAGTTACTATACGTGCTGAAGGTGCTTCTCACATTGAGTGTCAATTTAGCGGGGAAAGCTTAATAAGTAGGCTTTTTGAAAGGAATGAGGGTTTAATAGGAAGAAAAAGGCGTGCAACTACAGTGGGTCGCTTATGTGTTTAGCCTTAAATCGTTTCACGAAGTATCCCATTTCTCAAGTCATTTCAGAAAGTATCTCATTTCTCAAATCATTTTACAAATTACCTTAATTGAAAATTATTTCCTTTAAAAAAAACATTGTATTTTTTGAAGGATAGGGATTGAATCAGCAATATGGAACAATTTCATGAACAAAGCACAAGTAAAGTTTTCTTCACGTGCATCACAATACAACAATAATCCAATAATAATATGTTCACATCCCATAGTCTATAATATAAGAATAACCAATTGCCCAATCCCATTCTTAAAGAGGGATAATCAAACCTATCTTGAAAGCCGAAACTGCACCCAAACACCTTTAACAGGAGAATTCCACTCAAATTTCAACTCCAAATTGATTTTCTACTATCAGGAATATTAAATACTCATCAAAATGAGCCTAGCGATAATCATATTGCTAAAAATAAGAATAAAAGTTAAAATCATCCCAAAATCTCTCTGAAATCGAATTCCAATTTCTCAAAGAATTACTAATTTTTCAACTTGGGGAAGAAACTCCAAAATCCACATTTGAAACGCGATTTAAAATGAGAGATTTTGAAATTTTTTTGTCAAAATTAGTTTAACCACAATATAAGAATCTTAAGTCCCAAAAATCAATGAAAATACTTTCTAAATCGACCTTCATATTAATAATTTTATTGTCTCTACTTTGGGATTTAAAATTCAACTTTATGAATAGGAATCATGAAATATGAAAAGATTATTCTAGAAAATAGTAAAATAAGGTCACAAATACATACTCAATGACTATTGGAGAAATATACATCAAAAATCACCTCAAACAGACTTTTCTAGCTCCCAAAATGTTAAAAATACAAAATAAATTTGAATAGACTTTTAGTTCAACGATTTCATCGCTAATACCAATTTTCATTGCCAAAAAGTCTATTTTTACTAAAAGTTTATACCAAAAACTTTCAACATATCTTTTTAACCTTTGAAACTCATCAAAAACCAATAAGCACAAATCTATAGTACAAATTGATTAGAAGATATGTTACAAAACAAATGGAACTATCATATTTTCAAAAAAAAAAAAAGATTGATATGAGCAAAATATCCTCTCGAATCTCTCTTTAGGCCTAAACTCAATTTTTTTTTTCAAAATAGGACCTGAAAATAACAATGCAACCTTTGGACCTCTAACAATCAATCAAGGCCACTCCTAGCCCCAGAATCAACTCCCGAATCCAATGAAGCCATCAAAATTTCATTCCAGGCATCAAAACTTCGAATGCTAACCAAAGTCAACTCTAAGCTAATATTTTAACGATTTTTAGATCAAAACCTCAAACCCATGATATTGGTCCGAACATATTTGTTGACTCACCTGGACCAAATTCTATATTTTAGAGATAATGAAATTGATGGAATTCTATTTCGAGATTTATAATTCCAATTTGTATCAAATATCACTTGTTAGCAATTTCAGTGTTCAAGAATTCAAATCTTCAACATTTCACAACGTTAAAATTCCAAAACTAAGTTCATAAATAGACCAAACATGACTTTGACCAATTATATGAAGGGGTAAATGGTAATTTTTCAAATATCTCAAAAATAACCTTCGAGATCATTACATCACTCACCATGAAAAATCATATTCATCCTCAAATGTAAAGTTAAAAAAAAAAAGAATTTTACTCAATGTCACCAAGAATTTGAGTTACCATCTCAAAGTCAGTATTTTCTCTTTCAAGGGGACCTACTTTCGAGAACCTTACAATCAAAATATATTATCAAGAATTGAACTTATGACCCAAGATGGAAAAGCATTTGCAATGCTAAAATGATTTTCAAGTCACATACTAACCTATGAACCAACCCAAAATAAACTCCTTCTCACATAACCATGAAGCAATTCTGAGCTATTACTTGTTAAAGCTAGGTGTAAATTTAAACCAACCACCAAACACTAAAAATACACAACGCACTGCAAACCTTAGCCATACTTCTTTATTTTAATATAGTTCTCTCATGAGCTTAAGCTGCACTAACTTGATCTTTAAACAACGAATACTCATTAAGAAGGATCTAATTGATCTGACCTTAAAGAAGAGATAGTGAAACTAGTACTCAGTGAACGATACACCCAAGTATATAAAATCGCAAAATAACATTGTCAAAATGTTGGAACAGTAACTATGATCTTAGACAACTCCTGAAAAATGGTAAACTAGGTCCAATGTTCCTCAAAGTTATTCACACGTAGTTGAAACAAGTCCTTAACAATAGGTAAGTACCAAGACTATCAAAAAACTGCATTTTCAGTGATAGATCTCATACAAACACTCTCAACAAGGTTCACACATGTTTATATTAGTATACCTTATTTGCCAAAAATTCTCCTAAAAATGGTAAAACTAGGACCAATCGTCCTCAAAGTCAATCACATGTGGCTGAAACATGTCCCCAACAACAAATACTAAGATTATGGAAAAATGACATTTTCCCTGACAGATATCATACAAGAACTTTCAACAAGGTTCATGCAAGCAATGTACTAATATACCTTCTTTGCCAAAAATTCTCTTTTGTCTTATGCATAAAACTCTCTTTGGTATCTACAATTAAAACTATTTTAGTTATTTGGTTCCCACTAGGTAGATTCCTCAGCCACGATCCCTTCTTTGACCACCAGAACATCTTGAAACACACTTGTCTCATCTAAATTCAATATATTCATTATAATCCAATAACTAAAATTGAAAATTTTGATTTTAGCAAAATATCATGACCTTACTAAACCTTTACTCATGCTTCGAAAACAATTATTAGTACCAAATTCTTTGGAAATCACATTATTACTACCTGTAATCCTTTATAATGACTACTCTTTTTCCTAAAATAAAGTATTACTATCCGTCTCAAGCCAACTATAAGCATCCTATGTTAGAAACTTGCCCTACCCAAGGCCAATAACACTAATTTCAAAATTTGATGGTGTTTTTTCCACGAGCTACAACTACTGAGTCAGATACAAATCTCAACCGCATGTAACTATTCACATAACATGACTTAGCATGTCTTCAAACACTCATACCATCATGGAAAACATGTGTCACAACCCAAAATCGAATCGCGACTAAAGAAAGATAAGATAAAGAGAAAACCATCACAACATATCATAAGAAATTACCAAAACCTTGAGCCATAAGTACAAGAGCACTTAAAATAGTATGATAGAGTAAATACAACCGTATCAAATAAAATACAAGGCCGAAAATATCTAAAAAGAAGCAATAAAGAAAATCCTAAAAATCCACGGCGACTCGTAGTCTGAGCCTCACTGGTAAGATCTGAATAGGTGCAAAAAAGCTAAAATAGAGAGAATCAGCTACCTTATGTGGGTCTCTTTGCTCGATCCACGAGGAGGAAATAAAGTAGGGGTGGCTACACCAAAACGTACCCGGTAGGTTCAATTGACTAGGTAAGAAAAACCGTATAAGTATGTAATAATGAAGAATCTTATCACCTACATCAAAAAGGTAGTGCACAATTAAAATATACATAATGCTAAACTAAGATATCCATAATAACCCATGCTACCATACAATAATAGATGTGAATACAATGCATGAACTCAACAAGCCATATACTGAGTGTCTCACAACGCTACCACCTGCCCATGGTCAAGGAATATCACAATGTCTCAACCTTGCCACTTGCCCATGGTCAAGGGATATAGTAGTGTCTCAACCTTGACACCTACCCGCGATTAAGGGGTTTCACAGTATCGCAACCTTGCCACCTGCCCTTCATCAAGGAATATCACAATATCTCAACCTTGCCATCTAGCCAAGTCAAGGGATGATGCAAAGCAATATTGGATAAATGCATATCAATCATACAATCCAGATATGCATAAAAACATATATAATGGCATTATAATAAGAATACCAATACATGAATCTCATATAGTCATGGAGTGTAATATCAAATGTCACAACTAGTGCCCAAACCATCGACATGTCTCAGATCATCACAATTATATCAATAATCAGGTGTACTAATAATATTGGACCTCACTCATCCCAGATATACATAGTAGCATAACTCAATGCCATATCTCGCTCGTCTAAATTATACACATAAAACCTGGAAACGTATCTCAATAGTCATCAATTAACACAAAATTTCCCAAATAGTCTCATAAGTCTCACATTATCGCATTACTATACCAAATTATCTCAATTCATAAGATTTCATCTCAATTTATCAATAGGACCACATTTACTCATAATTCATCTCAAACAGGATCATATTTCCATCAATATTTCATCATATCAACACAATTACTCATCAATCATTAAAGATCTCACAATTACCATGTAAACATGATCAATAAGTGAAATCCAGTCTCAAAAAGGTAGTCAAACCTACTTCAATGCTGAAATCACACTCTACAAGCTTTCAATTAACTCAATACTCAAAATAATTCTCGAATCGATCAATCGTTATCAAAATTTGATACTACACGTCAAAAGGTGCATTCTGATCCCCATATTTCCACAAATTAGGATTAGGGGCAAAATGATCAATCTTAGGATAAAAATTCAAAGTTCTCAAATCTGAAAATTGACTTTGAAATCTGATTCTACATGAAAAATAGAGTCTGTGAGTGAAAATCCTACTAAAAAATTGAGTTCAAAATGAAGGTGAAATTATCATTTAACGTTTTGAAATGAAAGACTGAAAATCTCAAAATTTGGATATTCAAAATCATTAAATTCAAGACAAATCGAGATAAAACTATTGGAAAATAATTAAAATAGTGTTAGAATCACCTACCTAAAACAATCCTTTTAAATATTTCTTCCAACATCACCTCAAAGTCTTGAGAGGTTCGAAAATAGAGTGAAAATGGTGACTCTTGGGTTTTAATAACTGGACAGTCAAATTACAGTTTGCAACGGAGGAGAACTGACTCAAGTCCTGTCCCAATGCGGAGAAGAAACAGGGTGGAGGGGGAAGGGGGTTTATATACTCTGTGAATGTAGAGAAGTAAATTTACAAAATCCCTTCACGAAGCAGGGTCGATGCTCCACGAGATATGCAATGATGTCCAGACCTAGCGAACACGGAGTATAAATGTGAATGCACCACATCTCAGTTATATCAACAATGCCTAGTCCAAGGAATGGACCCTCGAACTCATCCGAAATCAAAATTTCACAAACCATATATATATCCATACTAGAAGTAGTGATCGGATTCAACAGAATTATCATAAATCAATTTCAAGGCCGTCTCTCCAAATTTACCAATGTAACTCGTATAAACTAGTTTAAAACTTAAAATACCAAAACTAACCTCGACAACTCCAAAACCACCGATAACCATTTTTACTGTTAGTTTCACTTGTGAAACTACTGGTCAAAAATTTTATTCGAGCTTCCGTACTTCGAATGTTGACCAAAGTCAAAGTTTGGTTCCCAAAATAACTAAAAATTCAACTTTGGGCCTAAAAATCTCATTTTAATTCGGAATTCAGTTATGTAACCTATTTCGACGTTCCGGAACTAATGGAATTGATGGATTACCAATCTAACACTTGAAACTCAAAATGGTACAAAACTTACTTTTTCACCAACTTAAGATTTCAAAAATGCAAAAACCTATTTTCAACTTTTATAACTCAGAATTTCAGTTCCAATAGTACACAGAGTTCAAAGTAAGCTCAAAGCAACTTACGAAAGCGTAAAATAATAATTTTTATAAATAATGCGAAAATGACCAACTTGGTCATTGCATCATTCACCACTAAAATTAATGTTTTTTCTAAAATATAAGAGAAAGAAAAATACCTGAAGCCTAAAAAAACTGGGATACATAGCCTGCATGTCTGACTCCAACTCCTAAGTAACCTTATCAACAAAATGGTGTCGTCACTAAACCTTTAGTGAACGTATATCTTTGGTTCTCAATATCTGAACTTGCCTGTCCAATATAGCCGGCTTTTCCTCAAAAGAAAAATCTGGACCCAACTCAATAGAATTATACGAGATTACGTGCGGCTCATCAAAAATGTATTGACGGAATATAGAAACATGAAAAATAGGATGCACTAATGATAATCACGATGATAATGTCAACTCATCGGCCACCTTACCAACTCTTCTTAAAATCTTAAATAGGCCAGTAAATCTGGGACTGAGCTTGCCCCTCTTCTCAAATCTCATCACACCCTTCATGGGTAAAATTTTTAGCCAAACACAGTCACCAACAGAGAACTCAAGAGGCTTAGTCCTCCGATCAACATAACCCTTCTAGCAACTCTAAGCTATCAATAGTCTACCCCGAATCAAATGAACTTGATCCATGGCATCTCTGAGTATATCCACACTCAATACATCTGTTGAACCTGAGTCAAACTATCCAATGGGAGATGTACACCTCAGAATATACAAGGCCTCAAATGATGACATCTGGATGCTAGCATTGTAACGATTATTATATGCGCACTCTAAATCTAAGGGCCTATCCTCAGCCCTCAAGAATACCAAACTCCCCATGCTAGTAGTGTTCTGGCTCAAAGCTTTTGCTACCATATTGGCCTTTCCCAAGATGATATAAAATAGAGATATCATAATCGTAAAGCAACTCCAACTACCTATGTTGTCTCATAATCAGATTAGGCTGATAAAAGTTGTATATGAGACTCTAGTGATCAGTAAAGATCTCACAATGCGCCCCATAAAGATAATGTCATGACAACTTCAGTACAAACATAACTATAGCTAATTCCAAATTATGGGCAGGGTAGTTCCTTTCATGAACCATCAATTGACTAGAAGCATGGTCTATCACCTTTCCCATTTGCATAAATACACCACCTAAACCCATACCAAAAACATCATAATATACCATAAATAGCACTTTCTCCTCAGGTAAAGCAAGAATTGGTACTGAAGTCAACAAAACCTTAAGCTTTTGAAAGCTTTCTTCACACTCCTTAGACCATTAAAATGCCACATCCTTCTGAGTCAGTCTAGTCAATGTGGCAGCTATAAAGGAGAATCCCAAAAAAAGTGCCCGTAATATCCTGCCAAAATAATGAAACTCTGAATCTCAATAACTGAAGTCAGTATAGCCCACTCACGAATAGTTTCCATGTTGGCTAGATTGACCATAATGCCTTTTTTAATACTATATGCCTAAAAAATGCAACCGACTCAAACCAAAATTCACACTTTGAGAAGTTGGCATACAACTTGCATATAACTTCTCTTTCTTCAATTTGTGAAGTACGATCCTCCAGTCCAGAACATGATCGACCTCACTCTTGAGAAAATATAACTAATCACTTACCCAATTGGATTGACAAGCAAATCCAAATTGTATTGAGAATCAAAAGATTGAAATATACAATGAATCTACAAGTGTATTCTCCTCTCCAGTATTTTGTCTCCAAGTGTAAAATCCTAAAAATACTCTCTGAGAACGTCCTCTATACTATACTCCTTAGATAATGACCTAAAAATCACTATTTATAGTATTTACAAATAAATCCTAAATAATTAGAAAACTTGATCGGTGACTTCATACAATAGGCCTTTAAGACTCATAAACTGCTTTACGAGTTGTAATCAGGGTCTCTTGTTCAACTCTTGAGGTCTTGGACTTCACTACTACGGATCCAATTTACAAGTCATAGACTAATTTATGACTCGTATCGTGCTCTCGTAAACTTAATCTGCATCAACTGGTCCTTCACTAAATCTCACTGCAATTCTTCATGAAACCACTCTATACGACTTATAGAGTGATCTATGACTCGTAAAGAGGTCTCGTGTGGCTGAACTTTAAATCTGCAAACTTTAGCGAAAAACTCCATAAAATCCACTCTATGACTTGTCGAGGGTTCCGTAAACCTTCAGAAACTAGAAGAATCTGCAATTTTTCTCAAAAATCATCCCAACCTACTTTCCTACAAACTAAAAAACCATATAAAAACCATAAATGTCGCATTGAGAACATACAAAAACCTAAGTTTTAAGCATTAAATATGTTGTATTTACACAGCACGTCAATACAACACGTTTGATGCTTAAAACAAGGGATTTTGTGAGTACTTAATGTGACTTTTTGTGGTTTCTATGTGCTTTTATGTTATTATTGTAGAAAAGATAGCTTGGTATGATTTTGGGAGAAAATTGCAGATTTTGATGAAGTACAGGACATTCGAGCCATTCTATGAGTCGTAGCCCAAGCTACAAGATGTCCTATGAGTCATAGCCCAAGCTATGAGTCGTAGGATAATCTCTTAGCAAGAAACAATAAGTAAAAAATTACAAATCTGCTAAGTGGAGGTCATCCCTACGAAGCCACTCTATGAGTCATAGGTCTCAATACGACTCATATAGATGGGTTTGTAGCAAGAAACAGAGAGCTAGAAGTTTGGACCAAGAACTGAAGAACTAGACTACAAGAAGAGCACATAGTCGTAGCCCAAGCAACGACTCGTACCAGTGGGTCGTAACAGTCAAATCCAAGATACAAAGTACCTAAGACGAGACCCTGATTATGATTCATAGGTCACTCTATGAGTCGTAACTGCATGACGTACCTGCTACTAGCTGTCTTTTCAATTTAATTTTTAGGGTTAAATTATAAATACTATAAATAGTTTATGATAGTTTTTTTTACGGGAGCGGAGACACTGAATTTGTAAGGAACACTTTGAGTATTCTCCCTTGAATATTCTTAAGGTATTCCTAGGGCTTAGTATAGATTCTCTTTTCTAATTGAAGACCCACTTTTGGGGATTGCAAAACACACATTGTACTCATTCTACATTAATTCAAGTTTATGGTTTGAAACTTGTGGTGTTCTTGTTCTTTATTATTTTGGATAAACTATCAATTATGTCTTCTACTTGCATTTTTGTTGATTTTTCCTTAATCTTGAGTAGCTAAGCACCCACAACTTGGGGCTGTGAGAACCATGAGTAGTTGACTTGAAATGACCTAGACTTTGTGTATTTCTTTGATTAGCGTTTTGCATGTCTTGTTTATTTCCCTTCATTTTGATTGTTTCTTGATGGTGGCCACCACCAAACCGCACCTACAATTGCGATCCTGACTAAAATTGTGATGAATGGGAAAAGGAAAGTAAATGTCAGGATTCGGTTGATGTGTCTCATCTAATCGACCAAACTTGACCAAGGGGATGTTCAGCGGGATGATGGTAATGGTTTGTTAGCACACCATGGTTGCTAACTATACGCCATAGTGAAATTCAACCTTAAACTTAACAAGAGGGCTGAAAAAACCTAAATTACCATCCTGCATATGAATTCTCAATTAGAGTTATATTGTCTAGGGTAATTGAGTTAACGAATCATGGGGAACACAATTCCCAAGTTATCCCTAAATTTGAGTATCTTCCCACATTGTTAGTTTAGGTTTTAGTTTTTTCTTAAATTATAAAAAAACTCCTCTTCTAGAGATTTTAGTAATCGATGCCTGAAATGATTGATAGTGGATCTCTATAGTCAAGTCTTGTATTCCCTGTGAATTCGACCCTAACCTTTGATTAGGTTAATTATTGACATCAATCACTTTATTATTTAAGCATGAACATCAGTCAAAAATTATGCCTCTATTGTCAGGGAATAAAGCTAGGTTCTTGACTTGATTTCACTATTAGTTAGTTCAAGTATTAATGTCTAGATTCTATTGTATTTTACTTTTATTGTTGTTTTTCTTGTTTGATTTTATTTGCAGGGTGTACTAGGTTATATGCCCTGCACAAAGAGCCAAGGCAATCCCTTAGCTTCGATCAATTTGGAGATCAGTCAACTCTTTAGATAATGGATCAAGTGAATAAGGATATCGTGGTTGAGGGAGAAATGAATATGAATGATGATATGGGAAGAGAATGAGATCCACCTCTGAGGGATGATAGGCCACAACTTAGGGATTTCAACGAGAATGCTTATGGTTTGAATTAATACGCTTGAACCCTATGGCCATGGGTGGTACTAGTGCTATAGTGCTGCCATCATTATCAGCAGATGCTAAGTTCTCAGTGTCAAGTGGATTACTTCAAATGCTCTAAAATCGCGGATTGTTTACAGTGCTAACTTTAGAGGATCCCCATCATCATCTCCATAATGTTGTCTTTTTCTGCAAGAGTATCATGGGGACGCAAAATCTTTCTCTTTGATGTAGTTGGTTTGTGGGTGTTTCTATTGTCACTAACTGGTAATGCAGCTGTGTGTTATCAAAGCTTCATATGGGTACAATAACAAGTTGGACAGAGCTTCATAGAGTGTTTCTAGAGAGATATTTCCCAAGATCAAATAAACTTAGGCTCAAAGACCAAATAAACAATTTTGAGCAATTCTATTAGTACTATATAGGAGAGATTCACCAAATACTTGAGGATGGTCCCCAATCATAAGATTGTTGATGATGCATTGGTTGATATTTTCTATCGAGTACTTGACAAGAATAGTCAAGCTTGTGCCGACACGATCATGGGAGGCATGCTTCTAGACCAACCTTTTGCATTGATAGACATAACATTAGAGAAAGTGGTTAAAACCAATAGAGTTTGAGGTCAAAGAGAGCGCATGCAATAAAGACTTCTTGTTTAGTCAATATTAACAATAAGCAAGCTAAAGTTAACAAGGAGATCACGGAACAACTTGCTCAACTTCGCACTAGTATGGACTTGGTATTAAAGAAAAATCGAGAAAGTGTTTGAGCATTAATCCACCAACTACCTAAGGCTCACATGTATGAAGATCTATTCTTTGATGAAGATGCTTGTTTCATGAGCAACCAACCGACAGGTTTCTAGAATAAACCCCAAGGGTCCAACTCGGACTATTGGAGGAAAGCTTCCAGAATCAAGGTTAGAACTATAATCTTCATGGTTCATATAGAGACAACTGAGGTAGCTACTATGAAAGAGATAGAGTGTTGGATATTGAATGGGGTAGAAGAGATAGCTATAGGAATGACCCTTATATGCCACCCCACAACCATGATGTCGTGCCAACTACTTCGAGGCTCGAAGAGATGTTTGACAAGTTGTTGAAAAGAGACAACCACCAAGATAAGACCTTGAAAGGTATGAAGTCGGACATATCAAGGATAAACTAAAAGATGAAGTCTCACTCTGTGGTGATTAAACAACTAGAACAAAAATTTGGGCAAGTTTCTTTGCAATTGAACCAACACTAAAAGGGAACCTTACCAAGCAATACGGTTCAAAATCCAAAGAATGATTTGCATTGCATGGCAATCATGACTAGGAGTGTAAAATCACCATAGATCCCCCTATGCCATGATTGAGGACGAAGCTTGTGAGAAGGGTATTGGTTGTGAAGTTGCCATTGAGGGAGAAGGTTCAAAGAATGTTGGGATGCAAAGAGAAAAAGAGAGAGAGCATGAAAAAATTAGGATGATTCCAAAACCTTATCCTTATTTCCCTCAAAAGCTTAAGAAAAAGGAAGAGGAGGGCAAATTAAAGCACTTCCTCTCAATGTTGAAGAAACTATTCATCAACATTCCCCTCTTAGAATCTTTGGAAAAGATGCCCGATTATGCCAAATATATGAAGGATTTGGTGACAAAGAAACACACTTTGAGCCAAGAAGTCCAACAATGTAGTGAGATCATGACCAAATGCCTTGTTCAAAAAAGAGAGGACCTTGGTGCATTCACCATCCCTTGTACCATTGGTGATGTTAAATTCACAAGAGCATTGTGCAATTTAGGAGTAAGTATTAATCTGATGCCTCTTATCGTGTTAAAAAAATTTTGGCCTTAGCACCCCTACTCTGACAGGAATACAAGTGCTCATGGAGGATTAAACTATCAAAAAGTCAAAAGAAATATTTCTTGATGTGCTTGTAAATGTTTACAAATTCATCTTTCCCACAGACTTTGTGATCCTTCACTGTGAGGTTAATTTTGAGGTGCCCATTATATTTGGAAGACCATTTCTATCCACCAGGAGAGCCTTAGTGGTTGTGAATTTGAGTCAGCTTCATTTTAGGGTCAATGATGCAGAGGTCGTGTTTGATATCTATCAATCAATGAAACGTCTAGATGAGTTAAAAAGCTAAGTTTGGGCCCTTGATAATTTTTTATGATGGACGATGTCAAAGTCGAGCTACGACATTAAATCAGGCACTTCTTGGAAGGCAACCAAAGGTATGCCCCTTATTTTTTTCTTATTTCTTATATGTGTCTTTACATTAAGGATGAAGTATTCTCTTTTGGTCGCGTGTGGGGCGGTTATGGATTAAGGTGAAGTTTGAGTAATCGCAAGCCCATAAATTCCCTTATTTTTTGTCCCAAGATTTTCTTATCGTGCTTCTTTTTCCTTGTGGATGTTTCAATTTCTATTGAACTGGCATATTTAGGTAGTGTAGAGAATTTGTAGATATATAGTAGTTATGACCTTTTGGCAAATATACATATATATTGGTTTTAAATACTTTTTGAATGTTTTAAAAATTAGATACCCTCAAAATTTTTGAGATTGCTGATTATTAGTGCAATTATGCATGTGCTAATCTAGCAATATTTATTCTGATGATGAGAAGGAAAGTTGATGTTTGAAGCATGACCTGTGAGTCTATGCTTGATTGTGTATGTGATGCCATGTGTGTGTGCTTATTTTGACGCATTCATGTATTATGTATGGACTCAGAACTTGCCCTATTACTCTAAGATTGGACTAGTAATTTTGTTGGATTGGGAAAGGATCTTAGGCTATTGTTTTGTTAGTAAAGTCCACTTTTCCCTAAATAACCTAACAAATGTGATGGTTTATCCCTTGTTCCAATTGTTTGAGTTTTTTAGGTACCTATTTTTCTTGACACCTAGCTAGCCTAGCCTTGTTTTATGAAATAACTTGATATTGGCCCTAGTCTATCCTTGAACATGTGAAACTTGATTGAGGCTAAAAGCCTAAGTTGAGGGTGGCTACGAATAGTGGCCCTGGTTTGGGGAATAAACATTGTGTGCTTTATCTTAGGCTAAAAGCCTAAGTTAAAGGTGTCCCTATTTGTGGTAAAGTAATGAAAATGAGGTGGTTATAGTTGGGAAAGAAAGAAAGAAATTAAGAAGTCATGTTCTGGGTGAAAGAAAAGAAAAGAAAAGTTGTCTTGGATTGAAGAAGATAGCAAAAATGAGTTAAAAAATGAGGCACAGCTGAAAAAGAAAAAGAAAACACCTGGGGAAAAGCTTGAAAAGGAAGCATAAGGGCGAATTTTAATGAAAATGGTTGAGTTACAGAGGTAAGAGGGTTGCAAAACATAGTTCAAGGATAGTTTTTAGTCACTACTTGCCTAAAATTTCATTCCAAAGCCCCATGAGCCTATATTAAAATCTATTAAGTCGTAGAGTGACCAGAATCAACTTTGTCATCAATTCAGAATTAAGTATAAAAGCAAGCCTGTGGTGTTATTAATTTTGCAAGACTTTCATTCATGAGAGTGAGAATGCTTGCACATTCCTTGATTTTAATGCACTTTGAGTGAGAAAGAGGAACTTTTTCTGTGAGGGAATTTGTATTGCATAATTAGCATATGACTAATCCAGTGATTATTTGTCACAGTTTGATTGTCGGATACATCTTTATATTTTGGTCTGCTTAGTAGCTTTGCAATCAGGTTTTAAAAGTGAGAGTTGGATACCTGAATTGTAGCTAAAGGATGTATATGCCATTAGAGTAGCTACTATGTGTTTCTCATTGTCCGTTTAGATCAAGTCGTCGCTTGAGGACAAGCAATAGTTCTAAGTTGAAGATGTTGATGTGCTGTCAAAATAAAACATATTTGATGCCTCAAACAATGGATTTTGTGAGTTTTTAATGTATTATTTTATAGTTTTTATGTGTTTTTATGTTGTTACTATAGAAAAGATAGCTTGGCACGATTTTTGGAGAAAAATTGCAGATTTTGCTGAAGTGCAGGATATACAAGCTGTCCTACAAGTTGTTGCACAAGCTGTGAGTCGCAGAGTGATCTCGTAGCAAGAAATAGTGAGTAAAAATCAGAAATCTGCTAAGTGGAGTTCAGCCCTATGAGGCCACTCTATGAGTTATAGGTCTCACTATGACTCGTATAGATGGGTTCGTAGCAAGAAATAGAGAGTTCAAAGTTTGGACCAAGAACTGAAGGTTTAGACAACAGAGGAGCATACAAGTCATAGCCCAAGCAATGACTCATACCACTGGATCGTAATAGTCAAATCCAAAATACAAAGTGCCTGATATAAGACCCCGATTATGACTCATAGGGTGACCCACGAGTCTACCTACGCAATGTAGCTACTTCCAGCTGTCGTTTTTATTTAATTTTTAGTGTTAAATTCTAAATACCATAAATTCTTTATGACAGGTTTTTCTTAGGGCAGCTGAGACATTGAATATTGTAGGAAACACCTTGAATATTCTCCCTTGAATATTCTTAGGGTATTCCTAGGATTTAGTGTTGATTCTCCTTTTTAATTTGAAGACTCACTTTAGGGGATCGCAAAACACACATTTACTCATTTTCCAATAATCCATGCTTGCAGTTTGCAACTTGTGGTGTTCTTGTTCTTCATTATTTAGGATAAACTCTCAACTATGTCTTCTATTTGTATTGTTGTTGATTCTGCCTTAGCCATGAGTAGCTAAGCACCCACAACTTGGGGTTATGGGAACCATGAGTAGTTGAATTGAAATGACCTAGACTATTTGCATTTCTTTGATTGGGGTTTTGCATGTATTGTTTATTTCCTTTCATTTTAATTGTTGTTTGGTGGTGGCCAACAACAAAACCCGCCTAATATCAAGATCCTAATCAAGGTAGTAACGAATAGGAAAAGGGAAGTAAATGACAAGATTCGATTGATGTGTTCTCATCTAATCAACCAAACGTAACCAAAAGGAGGTTGACTGGGACAATGGGTAATGGTTAGTTGGCACACCACGATTGCTGACCATGCGCCATGGTGAATTTGACCTTTACCTTCACAAGAGGGATGGAAGAACCTAAGTTGCTACCCTGCATGCGAATTCCCAATTAGAGTTCTGTTGTCTAGGGTAATTGAGCAAATGAATCATGAGAAACACAATTCCCAAGTTATCCCTAAATTTGAGTTTATTCCCGCATAGTTAGTTTAATTTTTGTTTTTGTTCTTGAATTATAAAGAAAAATGCCCATCTAGAGATTTTAGTAATAGATGCTTGAAATAATTCTTAGTATATCTCTATAGTCAAGCCCCGTATTTCCTGTGGGTTCGATCCTAACCTCCGGTTAGGTTAATTACTGACAGTGATCACTTTCTTATTGGAGCATGAACATCAGTCAAGCACATCAATGAAAAACTTCGATCGAATCCTGTTAATTAATCTCTTTTCTTATTAATTACTACATTGGTCCTGTCAGTAACACTAGGCAGGTTCTAGTATTGGCCACCATCAGAAAACTTACAAAACAAAGAGAGTTAATCAATACATGTATATACACCTTTCATGAATTATGACTTATCCGATTTTACTTTGTTTGTTCTTCATGGTTCGTACAACCCTTGTTGTGGATTCAACTACTCATACTATGTGTAGATGCAATAATTATGGATGTAGAAATCATAATTGAACACTTACACAATAGAATTAAGAACAAGCAAATCCAACTTAAATAAGAACCACAAGCTTTAAGATAAAATTCAAACACAATTGTTCTCAAAGACTCTCTGAAGTGATCTTATAATTTTCTCTTTCTAATTATTGAGTTATTTGAGTACTGGATGAAGACTTATGAAAAATAAACTAAGCAACCTATTTATAATAGGTAAAGTACATGACCTAAACAAAATAGGAGAATTGGTTTCCATGCCATACGAAAGGGGTTTACCGGCCATATTACATTCCATTGCCTATAGTCGAGGTCTCGTACTCTATTGCTAGAATTTAGCAATTCAATTCTACAATATCCCTCTACAACTCGTAAAGTAGTTTATGATAGGTAAAAGGGGTTTCGTCTATAGAACTTCTGAAAGTCCAATCTTTGATCCTCAGGGCATGAATCTTCTTCTACGACTCGTAAAACCTTCTATGGATCATTTGCATGTTCGTAGTATAAACTTCAGAAAGCAACCCTTGATGTGCTATCAAAATATAACACATTTGATGTTTAAATCTTACGATTCTGTGTATTCTCAATGCGATACTTTTTGGTTTTCTGTGATTTTGTGTTTAGTTTTGAGGGAAACAGGTTGGCCCATGCTTTAGAGTAAAATTACAGAAAAGTTTTTGATTTTGGTGATTTATGAGATCCCCTATAGATCATAGAGCATTCTACAAGTTATAGAGGCTGTTTTGTGACAAATTATAGTGAACGGTGATATTTGAAGATCAGTTATACGAGACCTCTATACGAGTCATATAGATTAGTTTCGTGAAAATTTTTGATAAGGGATAATTTAAAGCAGTTGAGGCCTACGAACAAGCAATACCAATAGTGGATCCATTTATGAGCCGTAAAGTGAAGTCGTAGAAGAGCATTCTAGAATCCTAGAAGCTAAATACGAGACCCCGACTTCAACTCGTAAATAATATTATGAGTCGCAGAAACCTTTCATGGAGTCTGCCGACCTATTTTTTCTGTTTTTTAGGACATAATAGTAATTACTATGAATAGTACTTTTAGGGTATTTTTGGAGTAGAGTACAGTAGAGAACGTCATTAGGCAGTACTTTTATGGTTTATACTTGGAGAACTAAATATTTGCGAAAGAATACACTTTTGGATTAATTTGACCTTCAATCTGGTGATTCTCAATCAGATTTGGATTTGCTTGATTCTCAATTCAATTAGGTAAGTATTTAATTATTGTTTCTCAATTCATAATTTCTTTATCTACCCAAAGCATGAGTAATTAAATCAACAATGAGGGTTGTGGGAACCATGATGATCTAACAACATAGACCCAAATATTTTGCAATTCTTGGAATGGATATATGCATGTATAAATCAATTCTCTTCGTTTTGCATATTTTCTAATGGTGGCCAATATTAGAACCCGCCTAGTATTACTGACTGGACCAAGGTAGTAATGAATAGGAAAAGAGATTGATTAATAGGATTCTATAATGTGTTCTCGTCTAATAAATCGAACTGGGCAAGAGGAGGTTGACTGGGACTTATAGATAATACTTAGTATTGCACACTATGAAGATACATCAAGTCACGTAGTGAAATACGTATCTTACCTTTGACCAAAGCAGAACAGAGCTGGCTAATTACGTGAATTGCTTATTAATGAATTTCTTTTGAGTCTACGTATTCCCTTGGCTTCGACCCTAACCTTGGTTATGTTTTATATCTTGACAATTACCACTTTATCTTCTAAAAGAAGGTGTAACTTAGGCAACAACAAAGATTTTGGCACTGCTGCCGATGAATATGGCTAGACTTAAGTTGATTCATTAAGTAATTTGAGTGTTAATCCTTAGTTCCCTTTATTTTACTTTTGTTTTTGTTTTTGCTTTTGTTTCTTTGTAGGATATACTAGTATTATATAGCCAACACTCAGAGTCAAGGAAATCCCTTAACTCCACTTGATCTAGAGATCTAACGAATTACTAGAAGAATGGTGCAAGAAAATGCCAACAATGTGACCAATATAGCTATAACACAAAATGACGGGGATGAAAATCCATCTCCTTCGGAAAATATTCCACAGCCTCGAGAGTTCAAAGTCAATGCTTACAAATGAAATCAGTATAGGTTGAACCCCATGGCTATAGATGTGACCAGGGCTATTGTGTTGCCACCACTATTACTAGCACATAGATCACTATCTCTAGTGCGTTACTTCAGATTCTGTAGAATCGTGGGAAATATGTGAGCTTACCATCAGAGGATCGACATAGCCACTTGCATAATTTGACATTTATTTGTAAGAGTGTGATGGGAACACAGAATCTATCTTTGGATACTATGGGAGAAGATTGTCTCTTATGTTCAATGCTGCACTATGGCTATCTGAGCTCCCACAAAGCTCAATCACTAGCTAGGTAGATTCTTAGAAGGCCTTTTTAGAGAGGTACTTCCCTATGTCGAATAAGATCAAGTTGAAGGACCAGATCAATAACTTTGAGCAAATTCTTGGTGATTCCATAAGCATCACTTGGGAGCAATTTATTAAATGTCTGAGAACATCCATAACTACAAGCTAGTTGATGATTCTTAGGTGGAGATTTTTTACCATGCCCTTGATGAGAACAATCAGGCTTGTGCTGACATTATTATGGAGGGCATGTTTCTAGGTCAACCATTTGCAAGGATTGTCGAGTGTGTAAAGCAAGTGATCAAGATGAATCGTACATAGGGGCATTGGGATAGAGCTTCAATGAAGGGTTTATGTGTTATTAGTGTGGGTTCAGAGCAAGCCAAAATTAATGAGGAGATCATGCAATAGCTTGCTCAAATTTACACTAGCATGGAGGTTATGATGAAGTAGAATCAAGGAAGAGTAAATGTGGTGGTTCATTAACCTCCATATGCAGCCATGTACGAGGAGCTATATTATATGGAGGACACGTGTTTTGTGATTGATCTATGAGGTTTTTCATACTAACTCCCAAATGTCCAATTAGTACTATTGATGCCAAGGTCAAGGAAATCAAGGTCAAAACTGTGGTAGAGATGGAGCTTTTAGAGACAACCGTGGTGGTTATTTTATAGAAATAGGGTTCCAGACATAGATTGGGGTCATAGAGAAGGCTTCAAAATTGGTCCATATGTGCCACCACATAATCAGGATGCAGGTACAGGAAATTCCAAATTAGGGAGATGTTTGATCACTTGTTGAAGAAGTTAAGGCAAAAAATGAGTCTCAAAATGACATGAAATTGGATATTTCAAGCATAAATTAGAAAATAGTCTCATTCTGCGGCTATTAACAATGTTAACAAACATTTAGTCAAGTGTCAACTCTGTTAAATCCACATCAAAAGGGTACATTTCCTAGCAACATGATGTAAAATTCTAAGAATAAGAGGAAATACATAGCGGTTACTACTAGAGATGGCAAGAGCACTATTGATCCTCCTATGCTAGTTGAGGTAGAAGATGTTCATGAGAAGATAGTTGCAGATAAGGATGTGGTTAAAGAAGATGATTGTGTTAAGGATGGGCTGGGTGACGCAACTCAAGAGCCACAAAGGTACAGGCCCATCCCTAGGTCTCCACTTCCTTTCCCTTAGTGAAAAAAAAAGGTAGGAGGAAAGCAAGTTCAAGCATTTTCTCTAGATGCTTAAGTGGCTATCTATTAACATTCCTCTTATTGAGCCTTTGGAGAAAATAACGAGCTATGCCAAGTATATGAAAGACTTGGTTACCAAGAAGTGCACTGTTACTCAGGAGGTTTCTCAATAGCTTCAACATTATAGTGTCATCACTACAAAGTCCTTACTCATAAGAGT
The DNA here is from genome assembly GCA_011800125.2 of Solanum clarkiae. NCBI lineage: Eukaryota > Viridiplantae > Streptophyta > Magnoliopsida > Solanales > Solanaceae > Solanum > Solanum clarkiae. Next base: position 38,029 of record JAABOM020120196.1, on the reverse strand, counting down.
GAAGATCCAGGTGCTTTTACCATACCTTGCACTATAGGCAATGTTGAGTTCGCAAGGGCACTATGTAATTTAGGTGCCAGTATCAATTTGATGCCTCTTGCTGTCTATAAGAAGCTTGGATTGGGAGCCCCTACTCCTACTAACATGTGATTGTTAGTGGCGGATCAAATGGTGAAGAATTTATAGGGATACTCTATGATGTGTTCATTAAAGTGGAAAAGTCATATTTCTTGCAGACTTTGTGATTCTAGACGTGAGATTGATTTTGAAGTTCCAATCATCTTTGGAAAACCTAGCCATAGGACGAGCTTTATTAGATATGGAAACTGGTTAACTTAGGTTTAGATTGAATGATGAAGAAGTTGCCTTCAACATCCGCAGTCCATGAAGCATCCAAATGAGGTCAAGAGTGCAGTTTGGGCAATTGGTGAAATCTGAATAACCAATTTGTCTAAGTCATGCCACGATAATAAATTAGGCACAACGTGGGAGGCAACCCAAGGTTTTTTATGCTATTGTATAGTTATAATTTATTTTCAGTTTTTGGGTTCATAGGTAGTTGTTTTCTTGTGTTTTGATTGTAAATTTTGGACAGTGGGTTGGTTGTGTGTTGCATAGTTGCATATTTCATGAACATTATGCAGGTGCAGGATTAAGTCAGTAAAATTGGCTGAAAAGAAGTTCGGTCCAATTTCTATGACTGGGTCAATGAGCCATAGAGCAGTCTACAACTCGTACCCTATCTCATAGGAATCTCCAGTGAACATGAACAGTGTGCAATCCAATCTATGAGCAAACTTTACGATTTATAAATCAAATTACGAGTCGTGAATAGGTTTGTGGAACTCATGTAAGATTTTGAATTTCCCTAAGTGTTAACGTTCTACAATAGCATACTTACGAGTCATAGCTCCATCTACGACTCATAATCGGGGTTTCATAGAGCCAAGCCCAGTAATTTTAAATGCCAACTTGGTAAAAGTATAAAAGGAGGGGCCAAAATTACTTTGACCCCATTTGACCGAATTGACTAACTTGGGCAACTACAAAATTTCCCTTCCACTCTAAATTCCAATCAATATCCAACCACCATTGACCATTTTTGGTGAATTTTTCGGCACCTAGGGTTTTGCTTTGTGTTCATTTACCTTTTCTTTTTCCATCAAGCTAATCACTATTCTTGATATGTTTCTTAATTTGATATTAATCTCTAAATTTTCCTTGTTCTTAATTGTTTGATGTGATGATTGTGATAGTTTAGTGTTGAAACATGAAATTCTTGTTGAATTTGAATTGTGAATGTAAATTGGGTATATTTGGCTTCAGGATTGATAATTGTTCTTCCAATAGGATCATCTACCATGTTTGATTGAATGGTATTGAATCTTTTATGAATGTAAATTGGTTGTTGATAACATAGGATCATAATATTGCTTGAGTCAAATTGAGATAGTCATAATTATAGGATATTTGATGCTAGATCATTTTGATAGGGTGAATATATGTGAATTGTTATGGGGAATGGTTGTTGTGTGCTACACATGTGGGTGTGTGGTGTGTTCTTGCTTTGATGCTGGTAGAATTAGTTTTTGAAATATCTTTTGGATTCTGTGGGATGGACTTAGAAACTCAGGTGACTAAGATTTCTGGTCCACGAGTGTCACGACCCGTAGAGTGATTTACGAGTCATAATTTCCCCTTATGGTGACTTCCAGAAACTTGATGTTTCTGAGTTTCCATCAAACGAGATATTCTATGTGTCCTAGATCACTTTATGACTCAAAGATAGGTCTTGTAGATCCCTGCTTGATTTTCATTACTCTGGAATTATATACAACCCCCATCTACGACTTATAAACCACTTTACGAGTCATACCTAGGTCTTATAGACTATTCCAATGTCCAAAATTGTTATTTTTGAACTTCCGGTCTATGAGACCACTTTATGACTCATAGTGCTCACTAGATTTGTAAAGGGGATCTCATAGAACCCTTCTACAACTGATTCAAATAACTTTTTGCATTTTATTTATTGATTCTTGGGGCTAACCATGTTTGTTTACATCTATGTTTCAGGTACTTTGGCCCAAAAAGGAGATCGCTCAAAAATCAAGGCCTTTAGGAGGAAGCTCGTGAATGAGCCTACTGATGATAAGCGGACCCCTTAGCTGAGTGAGTCACTAGAGATCCTCGATGTCTAATTAGATCGTGAGGCTGAGGTACTATAGACTAGAGCAGCAGTAGCCAAAGCTGGGCATACTCAAGCTTAAGCTAATAATCCTTCCCAGTCTGAAGAGAAAGGTACTAACGAGAGTCAGAGTAGCATACCCTAGATGACTATATTCATAGTGGAGTCTAGTTCTGAGGAGGACTCTGAGGACAGAGGAGATACCGAGTCCTTTATCACACTATCTTCTTCATTCGCATCGGATGCGCATGCTAACTGGTAGTACATTGAGGGCGTAGACAAGATTTTTATAGAGGGCATGCAGCCCAAGGAGCAGGGAAAGCCTACCCATTCTATCTATAAGGAGCCCCAAGTGATTTCAGATGGACTTAGTCGTGTCCTAGGTCTATAGGACATGACGATATGTAATGGGATCATTTGGTTGGCTAAGTCTCTTGGACGATATGTAATGGGCTCATTTGGCTAACTAAGTCTCTTGGACGATACTCCTCAGAGTTTGTGAGGGAGTTCTATGCTTCGTACGCTGTCACTATTCATTGATCTTTTCCCAATGGAAAGAAGCCTCTTACTCATCCTAGGATTATAGAGACAGGAGTGCAAGGTCTGGTGGTTGATATTTTTGATAAGACCATCCACCGTATGCTTGCTGGTCCCAAGTATCGTGCCCTTAGACTACAATAGAGTTTGACTATAGATATGGGCTGGCGCAAGACCTATTAATTATGAAGGATCCTCAGTATCGAACCACATTACTAAGATGGGTGGCCAGTCATACTGCAATGTAGGGTATTGAGCCTGATCAGGTCACCACCCACACTAAGCCTATAGTAAAGGATTCCCTTAGCTTCCCTGCCTAGTTTTGGTATCAGTTGTTAGATCTAGCATCAACTTTCCAGATAAACTTACACCGGAGCGTACAATTTTGATTGCCAGCATCTTGGCTAGTTATGATATAAATTGGGCGACTCATAGGAAGGCAGATACATAAGTCAGCACTAAAGAGGGCCATTTCTATCCCATTTTTGATTTTGATCTATTGACTTAGTGTAGAGTCTTGGGTGGAGATTTTACATCAGCTGGACCAGTTATTTGAGGCCCAACATACTTTAGAGTCCAGCATGATCAAAGCTAATGAGAACCCAGTGGTAACTTGACAAGCATAGCCTCCACCAGAACCACAGATGTTCACCTCGGTGTCACCACCTGAGTGTTCGATGACTTCCCCTACTACTATTATTGCTGCTACTATAGAGTATAGAACTTTGCAGCTCAAGGTAGTCATTGAGAGGGATCCCATTATTTCTTCTACCATACTAGAGGCCTCTACTTCACAACCTCCTACAAAGGGCATAGTTTACGTGTCGGCCGCTTCTATTTAGGCCATGGCACAGAGATTATCATATGCTAAGTTCTAGTTGACTAAACTTGTTCAGCAAATTAGGTCGTGGGTACAAAAAGCTATCTCAGGCTCAGATGAGCAAAGCCGGGCATTCACCATTTTTGCTATTCAGGACCATATGTCTGTGGTGGATGGCCCCATCGATGCCTTCGAGGAGAGGGTGTAAAAGAGATTGGCTGAGGCTCGGACTTCAAATTTGCCAGCCTTGCACATAGAGAACCAGAAGCTTATGGTTGACTTAACAACATCACTTGCGGCACCAGTTATATTACTAGAGGAGACATCTTAGGTGTTGGTGTTAAATTTAGTTACCTTTGAGGAGCTTACAAGAAATTCCCTTGGGAATAGACCTTATAAGAATGTGGATCTAGGTGAGAGAAATGTACCTGCAAAACTCTCAAGATGAGGAGGAGGATCTCGAGCATGACTTTAGGGAATCGAGGCATGAGGCGGAGATCAGACGAGCTCAAGAGGATGATAAGTTGAGAGGTATTAGCCCCTTCGGATAAAGTACCATTTCTGAGGAGGCTAATTCACAGGGAGAGGGTGGACAGACTTAGGCTAACACATGTGCTTAGGTGCCCAGGTACATTTTTGAACCCCTACATTCTATTTTTGATTTATTTTGTGCATTTGGGATAATGCACATCTTTTTCAATAGAGTGTGGGTAGTTTTGGGCCTTAGTGAAGTTTGAGTATCTTATGGTCTATAACTACCCCAAATTTTGATCCTAAGGTTTTCCTACCTGTGATCTTTTTCCTCGTGGATATTTAATTTCTATTGAATCGGCACGTTTAGAATGTTTAGATAATATTTGTAGCATATAGTACTATTACTTATGGCATATGCCATGTTTTTATATTTTTCTTTGAAAAATGGTACCCACCAATTATTTTTAATTAGTAGTTAGATAGTAACCATGTACATTTAGGTGTTTGATAATATCTGTTTTGATAAGTGAGGGAGAATTGAGATAGAAAGCACAATATGTGAGTCTCTTACTGATAATGTGTGCAATGTCATGTGAACGTGAGCTTATTTTGTTAGATTCTTGCATTTATTGCTAATTGAGAACTTGCCATGTTACTCTAAGTTATATTATAGATTAAATGGATTAAGAAAGGATCTTAGGCTTTTGTTCTTTCAATAGTCTACTTTAGCGTAAAATAACCAACCATATGATGATATATCCCTTGTTCCAAATATCTGAGCATTACATAAACAAATTCTTTCAAAACACCTAATTAACCCAGCCTTATCTAGGGTAAAATCTAGAATTTGACCCTGGTCTTTCCTTGAGCATTGTGAACCTTGACTTAGGTAGAAGGCCTACGTTGAGGGTGGCTATCAAAAGTGGACCTAATTCTGAGGATGGATAGTGTGCACCTCAACACAAGCTAAATCCCTAAGTTGAGGGTGGTTGGTGTATGGGTAAAAGCACAAAAATAAGAGAGAGAGTTATGAATGGGGAAAAAACAAGAAAAATCATGTACATGGTGCAGGAAAAAGAAATGATACCTTAGATTGAGCCAACAAGCAAAATGATGTGTGAAAACAAGGCAAAAAGCTGAAAAATGAGAAAAAGCACCTGAAAAAGATTGAATAAGGAAAAGGGAGAATAAGGTGAAAATAACAAAGTTGGTGAGGCAAAATTCTAGAAAAATGCAGTTTCAAGGAGGGTCTTTAGTCACTATTTTCCTATAATATCATACCAAAGCGCCCTGAGCCTACCTTTCAATCCTAGAAAGTCCTAAAGTGATCCTAGTCTAGTTAGTTGAAGATCTGAGTCATGAGTACAGGGCCAAGCATATGGTATTAGTCAATATCCATAAATATCTTTTGTAAAAGTGAGTGTTTTTGCACAGTCCCATAATTGAATTTGAAATCATTATTGAGTGTTAGATATGGGACTTCTTTCTGTGAGGGCACTTGTATTTGCATTGTTAGCATTTGGCTTGTTCAGTGATTATGAAGTGTTGATAGTCCCTTGCTTGTCATAGTTATGATTTCACATGCACCAGTTTGCAATGGTTTTCTAAATAGATATCTGATCATGTTTGAAAAGCTAGTGTGGGTATTTGAGTTTTAATTGTATGTGACACATGCCATTGAGTTGAGTTATTCATGTTTTTGTATTGTCTACATTGATTGAGTCGTCGCTTGAGGACAAGCAATAATTTTAAGTTAAAGTGTTGATATGTTATCAAAATATAACACATTCGATGCTTAAAACATAGATTATATGTGTTCTCAATGCGATATTTTTTGTTTTTATGTGTTCTTGTGTTTAGTTTTGCAAGACAATAGGTTGGCCATGCTTTGAGGTAAAATTGTAGAAAAGTTTTGGTTTTTTGTGATTTATGAAACTCTTCACAGATCATAGAGAATTTCACGAGTCATAGAGGTTGTTTCATAAAAAATTCTAGTAGGATCATATTTGAAGATCAGCTATACAAAGACCTCTATACAAGTCATAGAGCATTCTACGAGTCATATTGAAAGGTTTTGTGAAGATTTCCATTGAGGCATAATTTGAAGCAGTTCAGGCCTACGAACAAGCACTATGCTCGTGGATCCATTTATGAGACATAAAGTGAAGTCGTAGAAGAGCAGTCTAGAATCCCAAAAGCTAAATACGAGACCCCGACTATGACTCGTAAATCATATTATGAGTCATAGAGACCTTTTGTGGAGTCCACCTACTAGTTTTTCTAATTTTTTAAGATTTAATTGTAATTACTTTAAATAGTACTCTTAGGGCATTTTTTAAGGAGTACAGTCGTGAACATCATTAGGTAGTATGCTGTGACGAATGGCCCCACAGTGCATATATTTTCCGCTCTGGCCCCACAGGGCCGCACGATTTTGTTCCTCCCAAGCAAGCCCGGGAAAACTCGTATACAAGGTCAGAGCTACACAGCGGAAACTGGTACCTGACACATGCATATATTGTCCACTTTGGGGCGTTATGCATCGCTTTCCCCCTCACGGTTTTGTTCCCGGCAAGCGTTATGTATCGCCGTCCTCGCCAGAACGCGTATGCACATGTAAGGTTCCAAACTCAACATATAGCCTAGGAACTCCCTCTTTTTCTTTCGACGTGCGATTCGCCTAAGTGAGCTACAGGCGTTATGTATCGCCATCCCTGCACTCACCCCCCGTAGGGACTCAGCGTCCTCGGTGAGGTTTGCCCCACCACCGTACTAGCAGAGGGTCGGCTCTGATACCATCTATGACGAACGGGCCCACACGTGCATATATTATCCTCTCTGGCCCCACGGGGTCGCACGGTTTTGTTCCTCCCAGGCAAGCCCGGGAAAATGCATATGCATATGTAAGGTTCCAAACTCAACATATAGCCTAGGAACTCCCCCTCTTTTTTCGATATGGGATTCGCCTAAGTGAGCTACAGGCGTTATGTATCGTCGTCCCTGCACTCACCCCCCGTAGGGACTCAGCATCCTCGCTGAGGTTTGCCCCACCACCGTACTAGCAGAGGGTCGGCTCTGATACTATCTGTGACTAATGGCTCTAATTCGAGAGCGGTTATTAAGATCTCAATGCAAGGACAGTGATGCGTAACGCCTGTAGATCACTTAGGCGAATCCCACATCGGAAAAAGAGGGAGAGTTCCTAGGCTATATGTTGGGTTTGGAACCTTACATGTGCATACGCATTTTGGCAGGGACGGCAATACGTAACGCCAGCCGGGAACAAAATCGTGAGGGGGACAACGATGCGTAACGCCCCAAAGCAAACAATATATACATGTGTCGGGTACCGGTTTCCGCTGTGTAGCTCTGACCTTGTATATGCGTTTTCCCAGGCTTTCCTGGGAGGAACAAAGCAGTGCGGCCCTGTAGGGCCAGAGCGGACAATATATGTACGTGTGGAGCCGTTCGTCACATATGCTTAGGGTTTGTACTTGGAGAACTCAATACTTGAGAAAGAATACTCTTGTGGATTAATTTGATCTTCAATCTTGTGATACTAAATCAAATCAGGATTTTCTTATTCTCAATTCAATTGGGTAAGTTTTTAATTATGTTTTCTCAATTTCATAATTTCTTCATCTACGCACAACATGAGTAGCTAAATCCACAACTAGGGTTGTGGGAACCATGAAGATCTAACAAAGTGGACATGGATATTTTACAATTCTTGGAATAGGTATATCCATATATTAATCAATTCTCTTTGTTTTGTATGTTTTCTAATGGTGTCCAACATTAGAACCCACCTAAGGTTACTGACTGGACCAAGGTAGTAATAAATAGGAAAGGAGATTGATTAACAGGATTCGATGATGTGTTCTTGTCTAATCAGCTGAACTAGGCCTAGGAGAGGTTGACTGGGACTTATAGTTAATGGTTAGTGTTGCACACTATACAGAAGGGACAAGTCACATAGTGAAATTTGCCTCTTACCTTTGACCAAAGGCCTTGGTAAACTTAAATTATCATCCTGTATGCTATGTTCTAAACATGAATTGAGTTATTCGGAGATACAAGTTGGGGAATCATGGGGAACACAATACCCTTGTTGCTCTCTAGTATTGATTTTTCTTTCGTAATAGTTAGTTTAGTATTTACTAATTGAATATTGCAAACGCATCCCCCTTCGGGGAATTGAGTTAGTTAATTACTTGAATTTCTTGTTGATGAATTTTCTTCGAGTCTACGTATTCTCTTGGATTCGACCCTACCCTTGGTTAGGTTTATATCATGACAACTACCACTTTTTTCTCTAAAAGGATATGTAACTTGGGTGACATCAAAATTTTTTGTGTCATTGCCGGGGAATACGGCTAGACTTAAGTTGATTCATTAAGTAATTGGAGTGTTAATCCTTAGTTCCCTTTATTTTACTTTTGTTTTTATTTTTGTTTTTGTTTCTTTGCAGGGTATACTAGTTGTGTATTCCCAAAACTCGGAGTCAAGTCAATCCCTCAACTACATTTTATCTAGATATCTAATGAAATACTAGAAGAATGGCCCAAGAAAATGCCAACAACATGGCTAATGCTGCTTTAAACCGAAATGATGGTGATGAGAATCGACCACCTTTAGAGAACATTCCACAACCTCGAGAGTTCGATGTCAATTCTTACCAATGGAATCAAAATAGGTTTGACCCCATGGCTATAGATGTGACTAGGCTATTGTGTTGTCACCACTTCTAGCTGACACAAAGTTCACAATCTCTAGTGGGTTACTTTAGATGCTGCAGAACTATGGGCTATTTGCTGGCTTACCATAGGAGGATCCACAAACCTACTTGAACAATATGGCATTTGTTTGAAAAAAGTGTGATAGAAACACATAATCTATCTATGGATGTTGTAGGACTTCATGTCTTCCTATTGTCTCTTCCAGACAATGTTGTATTATGGATATATGAACACCCATAGAGTTAAATCACTAGCTGGTAAATTTGTAGGAGGCCTTTTTGGAGAGTTACTTCATTAGGTCGAAGAAGCTCATGTTAAAGGACAAGATCAATAAGTTTGAGCAACTTCTTGGTGATTTGATAAGCACTACTTGGAAGCAGTTTACTAAATGTCTAAGGAGAGTCCCTGATCTCAGTATAGTTGATGATGCCTTGGTGTAGATCTTCTATTGTGCCCTAATGAGAATAGTCAGACTTATTCTGACAAGATTATGTGGGGCATGTTTTTATATTAACCATTTGCAAGGATTGTCGAGTGTATGGAACAAGTGGTCAAGATGAATCGTGCATGGGGGAAACGTCATAGAGATTCAATAAAGGGTTCATGTGTTGTTAGTATGGGTTCAGACCAAGAAAAATTAATGAGGAGATCATGCAACAGCTTGCTTAAATTTGCACTAGCATGGAAGTTATAATGAAGCAGAATCGAGGAAGAGTAAATATGATGGTTCATCAACATCCATATGCACCCATTTATGAGGAGCCATATTATGAGGGGAATGCATGTTTTGTAACTGATCAGACAGGGGGTTTTTGGATCAATGTCTAAGGGTCCAATTAGTACCATTTATGCCAAGGTCAAGGAAACAAAGTTCAGAACTATGGTAGAGATGGAGCTTTTAGAGAAAACCATGTGGTTATTTTGATAGAAACAGGATTTGAGCTGCAGATTGGGGATATAGAGAAGGCTTCAGAAATGGTCTTAATGGGACATAGGTACAAGAAGTTCTAGATTTGTGCAGATGTTTGATTGCTTGTTGAAGAAGGCTGAGACACAAGATGAGACTCAAAAGGGCTTGAAATAAGATATTTCACATATAAATTAGAAAATAGAGTCTCATTCTTTGGCTATTAAACTGCATAAACAACAGTTTGGTCAAGGGTCAACAGTTTGGTCAAGGGTCAACTCAGTTAAATCAATGTCTGGAGGGTACATTGCCTAGCAACATGGTGTAAAATCCTAAGAATAAGAGGAAATGCATGACGGTTACTACTAGAGGTGGTAAGAGCATATTGATCCTCTTTTCCAGTTTGAGGTAGAAGATGTTCGTGAGAAGATAGATGCAGATATGGATGTGGTTTAAGAAGATGATTGTGTCAAGGATAGGGTGAGTGATGCATCTCAAGAGCCACAATCGCATAAGCTCGTCCCTAGGTTTTCTCCTGCTTTCCCTCGAAGAATAAAAAACAACGATGAGGAAGCCAAGTTCAAGTACTTCCTTTTCATGCTTAAGCAGCAGTCTATCAACATCCCTCTCATTAAGTCTTTGGAGAAAATGTCAGGCTATGCCAAGTATATGAAGGACTTGGTTACCAAGAAGTGCACTATGAGTGAAGAGCTTTCTCAAAAGCTTTAATATTGTAGTGTCATCACCACAAAGTCCTTATCTCAGAAGCGTGTAGATCCATGTGCTTTTACCATACCTTACACTATATATGATGTTGAGTTTGCAAGGGCATTATGGGATTTAGGTGCCAATATCAATTTGATGCCTTTTGTTGTCTACAAGAAGCATGGAATAGGAGCCACTATTCTTACTAACATGCGGTTTTTAATGGCATATATAATAGTGAAGAAACTTGTAAAGATACTTCTATGATATGTTGGTTAAAGTGGAAAATTCATATTTCCTACAAACTTTGTGATTCTAGACTGTTAGGTCCATTTTGAAATTCCAATCATATAGAGAAGACTATTCCTATCCACACGGCGAGCACTAATGGATATGGAAGCTGGTCAACTCAGGTTTAGATTGAATGATGAAGAAGTTGTCTTCGACATCCACCAGTCCATAAAGCATCCAAGTGAGCGCAATACTGAATTTCAGGAAATTGGTGAAATCTGAGTAACCAATTTTTCTAAGTCGTGCCGCGACAATAAATCAGTCACTACTTGAGAGGCAACCCAAGGTTCTTGATGTTATCGCATAGTTAGAAATTAATTTTCAGTTTTTGGATTCATAGGTAGTTGTTTTCTTGTGTTTTGATTGTAATTTTTGGACAATGGGTCAGTTGCATATTAGATAATTATGTATTTCATGAATAGTATGTAGGTGCAGGACTAAGTCAGCAAATTTGGATGAAAAGACATCAAGTCCAGTTTCTATGATTGGGTCTGTGAGTTGAAAAGCAATCTTTGATTGTACCCCATATCACAGAAATCTCCAGTTAGCATGAACAGTGTGCACTCCAATCCATGAGCCAACTTTACGATTCATTGATCAAATTATGAGTCGTGAATGGGTTCCACGGAACTCATGTAAGATTTTGAAATTTGCTAAGTGTTGAGGGTTCTACTAGATCATGACTTACGAGTCGTAGCTCCATCTACGACTCATAATCAGGGTCTTATAGACCCAAGCCCAGTAAGTTTAAATGTCGACTGGTAAAATTATAACATAGAAGGGTCAAAATTACTTTGATTCCATTTGACCTAATTTACTAACATAGGAAACCAAACTTTCCCTTCCCTTCTAAATTTCAATCAATTTTCGACCATTGTTGACCATTTTCAAGCCGGTTTTCTAGAAACCATTGACCATTTTTCGGTGAGTTTTTCAGCACCTAGGGTTTTATTTTATGCCATTCACCTTCTCTCTTTCCTTCAACCTAATCACTATTCCTTGTAAGTTTCTTGGTTTGATATTTATCTCTAAATTTTCCATGTTCTTAATTGTTTGATGTGATGATTGTGATGGGTTTGGTGTTGAAGCATGAAATTCTAGTTGAATTTGAATTGTGAATGTGAAATTAGGGTTGCCCTTGATTGAATTGCTTAATAGATTCTGGAAATTGGGTATATTTGGCTTTGGAATTGATAATTATTGTGCCTATGGTATCATCTACCATATTTAATTGAATGGTATTGAATTGTTTATGATTGTAAAATGGTGGTTGATAACATAGGGTCATGATATTGCCTGAATCAAATTAAGATAGTCAAAATTATAGGGTATTTGATTCTAGATTGATTTGATAGGGTGAATATATGTGAAATTGTTATGGGTAATGGATGTTGTGTGCTACACATGTGGGTGCATATGTTCTTGCTTCGATGCTTATAGAATTATTGTTTGACCTATCTTTTGGGTTGTATGTGATGGACTTAGAAACTCAGGTGACTGAGATTTCTGGTCCATGATATCTTTTACTACTCGTAAAGTTACCTATGATTCATAATTTCCCCTCGAAGAGACCTTCAGAAACTTGATGTTTCTGAGTTTCTATCAGACGAGACGTTCTACGAGTCGTAGATCATTTTACGACTCATAGATAGGTCTTGTAGATCCCTATCTGATTTTCATTACTCTCTGGAATTGTATATGACCCTAGTCTACGACTTGTAAACCACTTTACAAGTCATACCTAGGTCTCATAGACTATTCCAGTATCCAAAATTGTTCTGAACTTCAGGTCTCATAGTGCTTACTACGACTTGTAAAAGGGCTTTTGTAGAACCCTTCTGCAACTGAATCAAATAACTTTTTGCATTTTAGTTCTTGATTCTTGGGGTTATTCATGGTATGTTTACGTTTATGTTTTAGGTACTATGGCCTAGAAAGGAAATTGCTCAAAGATCGAGGCCTTTAGGAGGAAACTTGTGCATGAGCCTACAGACGATGAACAAACACATCAGCGGAGTGGGTCAGTAGAGATCCTTGATGTCTCACCAGACCTTGAGGCTGAGGTACCATAGACCAGAGCAGCAGTAGCCAAAGATGGGCGTACTCAGGCTCAGGCTAATAGTCCTTCCCAGTCTGAAGAGGAAGGTACTGACGGGAGTGGGTGTAGCATGCCCAGATCACTAGATCCGCAGAGAAGTCTAGTTCTGAGGAGGACTCTAAGGATAGAAGATATGTCCAGTGCTCTATTGTACTATTTTCTTCATCAGTACCGGATGACCATGCTAACTAGCGATGCATCGAGAGGATGGATGAGATTTTTAGAGAGGGCATGCAACCCAAGGAGCAGGGCAAGCCTACCCATTTTATCTACGAGGAGACCCTAGTGATTTCAGATGGACTTAGCCATGTCCTAGGTCTATAGGACATGATGATACGTTATGGACACGTGTGGATAACTAACTCACTAGGAATATACTCACTGTTTTGGTGAGGGAGTTCTACGCTTCATATGCAGCCACTATTCAGTGATCTCTTCCTAAGGGGAAGAAGCCTCTTACTCAGGATAGGCTTATAGAGACACGAGTGAGAGATTTGGGGGTCAACATTTCTATGGATACCATCCGCCGTATGCTTGTTGGTCACAAATACCGTGCCCCCAGATCTATAATAGAGTTTGACTGCAGATTAGGGTAAGCTCAGAACCCACTTATTATGAAGGATCCTGAGCATCGAACCTCATTTTTTAGATGGGTGGGTAGTCATATTGCAGAGCAGCGTACGAAGCCTGCTTGGGTCACCCAATCCTATAGTAATGGCTTCTCTCAGCTTCCCCGCCCCTACAAGAATTGTTCGCGAAACCATTCTATGGCTAGTAAATGATCTACACTCCGTAGAGGTTCTCATATGATAACAAAAATAAAAAACTTTTGACTTTTACCCAAAATCAAGGCCAACCTGTAATCCTGCAAATATAAACACAAAAACACATAAAACTAACTAATATCACATTGAGAACACACAAAATTCCATGTTTTAATCATCAAAAGTATTGTATTTTGGTAGCACTTCAAAATCTTTAACTTAAAATTGTTGCTTGTCCTCAAGCTACGAACTCAATCTATATTGATAATACAGCAACACACAGACCTCAACCTAATGGCATACATCACATAACTCTCAAACGCAGATACCTATACCACCTTTTCAAAACAGGATCAGATAGTCATCTAGCAAACCAATACAGACTAGTGCATGTGATATTACAACTCTAATAGGTGAGGTATTATCAACAATCCACAATCACTGAACAAGTCTAATGCTAACAATGCAATCCAAGTTCCCTCACAGAAAGAAGTCTCATATCGAACACTCAATAATGTTTTCATGTATAAACTTGGAACTGTGCAAAATCACTCACTCTCATTAAAAATATTCATATCTCATGCCTAATACCATAGACTTGTCGCCATACGTATGATTATGACCTTTAATTAACTGGACTCGGATCACTTTAAGACTTTTTAGGCTTGTAATATAGGATTAGGTGGCTTTGGTATGGTATTTTAGGAAGATAGTGACAATGGTCCTCCTTGACATTATGTTTTTCTATACCTTCGCCCTAACAACTTTTTTTATTTTGACCTCATTCTCCATGTTTTCCAATTTCAAGCTTTTCGGGTTGCTTTCTTGTCATTTTTCAGCTTTTTGTCTTTTTTTTACACGTCATTTTTCTATTGTGCTCACAGCTAAGGCATCACTTATTTTTCTCACACCCTGAACATAATTTTTTTCCTTTTTCTCTGCATTACTAGCTCACTCGCTTATTTTTGTGTTTCACCCATACACCATCTACCCTCAACTTAGGCTTTTGGCCAGTGTTGAGATGCACAATATCTGTCCTCGAAACCAGGGCTACTTCTGGTAGCCACTTGCAACTCAGGCTTTATACCTCAATCAAAGTGCATAATTTTCAAGGAAGGACCAATGCCAATTTTTGAATTTTGCAACTTACAAGGATAGGTTAATTAGGTGTTTTCAGAGAATAGGTACATGTTAAGCTCAAACATTAGGTTCAAGGGATACATCATAGTTTTGGTTGGTCACTTTAGGTTAAGTGGACTATTACGAACAATGGTCTAGGATCCTTTCCTAATCCACTTAATTTATAATCTAACTTAGAGTAATAGGGCAAGTTCCGTATTAGAGAAAAACACACGAATCTTGCAAATTAAGCTCATGCTCACATGGCATTGCATAGATTATCAACAAAGGACTCTCAGATTATGTTTTTTATCTCGATCTATCCTCACTTATCAGAAAAAACATTGTCACACACCTAAACATGCATGGTTGTTATCTAACTACTTAATTAAATTTTTTTGTGAGTATCATTTTCAAATAGAACACAAAAACATGCTATATGGCACAAGTATTTGGTACTATATGCTAAAAATATTACCAAAACATCTTAAAAATATCGTTCAATAAAAATTAAATATCCATGAGAAAAAAGAACATAGGCAAAAAAACCTTGGGACTACAAATTGGAATGATTCTCAACCCAAGATGCTCATACTTCCCTGTGACCCACAACTACCTATACCCCATCGAAAAAGATGTGCATTTTCCCTAATACACACATTTAAAGCTAAGTAAACCATAAAGGGGTCAAAAGACATACCTAGGCACCTAGGCACCAGTGAGTGGCTGAGTATGGCCACCCTTCACCTGTGGGGTGGTCTGCTCAGCAGTAGTACTCTGTCCGGAGGGGCCAGCATCCCTCATGCTCTCATGCTCTCGAGCATGTCGTCTCTCCTCCTCCTCTCTCGATCTCCTCATGACAAGCTTGAGCTCTTCCTCTTTTGTAAGCCTCGCATGTAAGCATATCTCATCTGGGTCATCATCCTCTATGTAGGGTCTCTTCCTGTAGAAAGGCTGAGTAGCCTCATTAGGAGAAAATAGATTAACTATCAGCACTGTAGGTGTAGTTTTGGTAGCGTTATCGGTGCTACGAGTGCTACTGTCATATCAGCTCAGAGCTGTTAGATCTCAGTTTGAATAGTCGACAAATCTAAAGGTCAGTCCTTGCTTAATATCTATTGCACTCTCTTCTTGAAGGTGTCAATACAGGCATTCACAGTAGACATATGCTCCTGAATAGTAGCGATCGTGAATGTCTGCATCTGAACCTCCGAGTATGAAATGGCCTAACGAACCATGGCCTGATCTGATGAACAAGTTGAGTCAACTGTGACTCGGTGTGTGATAACCTATGCACCAAGGGCTGTGTAGATATGGCAGACACTTAAACCATGCCCACAAAAGTAGCCTACAAATTAGTTGCTTATGGGGCCAGAACAGAAGTAGTGGGCCTCCTCTCCTCATCTATCTCGAGCTGCGGGGGCTTCTATTCTATAGCAGCAGTAGTGGTGGTGGAAGTCTGTGAACGCTCAGGCGATCGTGCTGGGGTGAACATCTCAGGCATAAGTAGAGGTTGTGGTCACTGGAGTGCCACCGGTGTAACACCCCACATTTTACATATAGTAGTACTATGTAAATGAAATATGATATAGCTTGGTCAAATTAACTCCAATTCTTTAAAGTGTTTGAATCTCGTATTAATGGGCGATATGTTCATGTAACACTTAAGAGGGTCGAGTGTATACATGTTTTATGATAAATTGAAGAGATTATGACCCTAAACAAAGTGAGAGAATTGATGTGCTCGTAGGACTTTATAAGCTAGCAGGTGAGTCACCTACTTGCTTAGCTTAAATTTGCTAGCTAAACGGAGTTGAGGCCCGACGTCGAATTTATCCAAGTCCAATTATGAATAAAGTCTGTGTTAAGGGTATAAGTTTAGCCTAAGTTTTAGCATGATAAATGGAGTATATGTTCATCCCAATAAGGATATTAAAATGGGCCAAAAGACATCACAAAATCTTTGATAAATTAGGCCCAAACCAATTAAGAAGAAAGATGAAAAACATGGACAGCAAACGACCCATTAAGTTGGAGACCTAATTAGGCCCAAGTGTAAGGGATAATATGCTGCATAACAAGTGTATTAATAGATGTCACTGTGTGGTGAAAACAGCCAAAGAAATTCGGCAAAAAGTGATTATATAAAGAGGTGTCAAAAGAGTTTCCATAAGTCACTTTCCACTTGCAAAAACAAATCAGATTTCTCTCCAAGTTTTCTCTCAACTTTTCTTGACTCTGTGAAGTAGCCAAGCTAATCCTTTAGGATTCTTAAGGAGGTCATAAACCTTTAGAATAAAGGTAAGTTATTATAGTTTTTTGCTTATTAAATTTTGTTCATGGAAATCAAGAAGTATAATAAGACAAGGATTCTTATGACCTTGTCTTGTTATTTCGGAGGTTTTTCTCTTCTTAGTTGGTTGTGTTATTGAGTAATACTTAAATATTTAACAAAGTTTGGGTTGATAGTAATATAACCAGCCTATTTCACCAATTTTACAGTCCACAAAAGTAAGTCCTTATGTGATATCTCAATTGTGTTCCTAATATGAACTTGTGGGCTGTCAGATGGAAGGCTATTGCCACGACCTTCATGACTGCTTTGGTACTAAAGACTGTTGTAAGGCTATTTTATTATATATATATGTGTTGAGAACATGTTAGCTGAACTTGGAACAGATTTGGGATTGTTGTCATTGAAGTGTGGAGAAAGAATGTAACATTGTGCCGCTTGTTTGTATGTTGTGGAGAATTGTTATGTGTTGTGTCTTGTGGGTTGTTTCAGGACTATTAAGGGTCTCAAAATAAGCTATACATGAAATGTACAGAAGAATAGTTGTTAGGAAATACATCTATAAGTGAAAAGATTGAAGAAATATCTTTGCTTCACTAATTCAACGCTTGCTGTGCGGCTGATCATTTTTATGATATTGGACTTCCTAGAAGTGTTGTGTTACTGCTAATACTAGTTTTATTGCCTAATATGGTATCGATAAATATTTGTGGGAAAAGAAGCTTCTCCAATGTAGTAATGAGGTCATACAACAAGGTATGTAAGGCTACTTGATTTCGTATCACTTGGCATGAAATATAGATCCCTCGATAAGTAAAGGCATTTACCTAATCCAACATGACAAACATCCATGCCTCCACTCTTTCACGTGTTCATATGTTTCTATATATATTGTTATCATCAAATCTATATACATACGTGGATACTAAGTACATGAGTTCTTGTTGCTAAACAAAGTTCATGATTTGTTTCATTTCATATGCACTTTGTTGTTTTTGTAACATACTCTCTTCATTGCCATAGTCTCTTGTACATTTATTTACATGTCACATGTTGCATATACAGTCTTATAGCTCCAATAATATGACCACCAAAAGAATAATCTTAAAGGTAATTGAAGGATAAAGTATATAGTTTTTGATGGGTGGTAGCCCGAGGGGTGGAAGCATCACCTAGCTAGGGACAATCCTATCACGGGTGGTAGCCCGAAGGATTAAGGAAGAACCTAGCTAGGGACGATCTTGAAACAATTTACCATTGATCAGTTGGTCAATTATAGTATATGATATGCACAGATTATACAGTAAAGGTAAAGCAATATAAAGAACATGAAGTACATGATTCCAAAGTATAACAAAGATGGTCTCTTAATCCATGCCAGTGCAGTGTTTTATTAGAAGTTGTTACTTCATATACAGTATTTCATGCCTTACATACTTAGTATATTATCTCATACTGACGTACCTTATGGAGGACCTGCATTTCATGCTATAGATACATGTGCTAGTAGATCTCCCCAGTGGAGTCCAGGACATTCAGCTGTTGTTACCAAGCTCAACGTTGCTCCGGAGCTTTGTGTATGTCTAAAGTTTATATGTTTTTATTTTATAGTTAATCGAGGCGGGGCTTGTCCTGACCCTTATTAGATACTCTCTTATTTAGAGGCTTTGTAGACTATGTTAATTAAAGTATGGTCATGTCTCATACTTTCGACACCGTGGTCCCAATGGACTAGTCATATGCATTTCCTTTGGGCTTGTATAACTATTTACTTGCGTAAAGACATGTTAAATATAGAAATACTTTATAAAACATATAAAAAGTGCATAAGTACAGGTTGGTTCTCCTAATCCTTATCGGTAATGGGTACCGGTCTGCCCTAATGAGACTTGGGGCCTGACAACCAGGTCCTCTTCAGCCTTGATCTGGACGGGATCCAAAGTACGCTGGGCCTCAATAACTAGTCTAGTTGGTGTAAACTCCCTACCCTCGACTTAGACAAAGCTTGTATATCAAGCAAGGGAAATGGATGGAGATGGACCTCTTCAGTGCGGCCTTCTGAATCTCCTAGTTGATAAGGCAGGCCCAATCAATATCATAGCAAGCTTATATGCTAACAACCAAAACTGCACGCTTCGGCGTTAGTATATTATCAGCAAATGTAGGCCAGATGCATGAACAAAATATCGCCAACTAAAACTTGGCGGGGAAACTAAGAAAAGCCTTGATAACAGGGTCCGAGTGAGTGGTGACCCATACAGGTTCCAGACCTTACTTAGCAATAAAATCAGCCTCCCATCTCATCAAAGTGGCTCATCGCTCTGGATCTTTCATCACAAGTAGCTTCCTTGTCTACCCCACTCTACTGTCAAACTCTGTATGGATCTAGATACAGGGAACTCTAGTTCAAATAGCAACCAGTGGATAGTGTCCTCCGATATATTCGCTTATCGACCCCTCACTCTCATCTCGGTCAATCTAGGCTGGGCAAGGGGTTTCTTTCCCTTGGGAAAAGTGCTCTGAATTGTGGCTGCATGGAAGGCATAAAACTCCCTCACCATAGTCGGAGAATATTGTCAAATTTCATTTGTGAGCCATTGAAGTCCATGTTGAGTCATATTGTCCTGGAGACAGGGGACACAACTGAGTATACGTAAGATGACTTAGGGCTCCTTATAGATTGAGCGGGCTGGCTTGCCCCGCTCTATCGGTTGCTAGCCCTTTACATATATCTCTTGCATTCCCTTGACACACTATTGGCTATATAGAGCATCTAGAGGTGATGATCAGGCTATGACAAAGGATTTTGTCTATGATCCATAATCAGAGCATCCCTCGAAGCTAGACACCTCATCAAATGGAGTCATCTATGGTAGATCGCTCCAGTCATTACCTCCTCCTCCGAGTGGGGAGTAAGAACAATGAGAGCTTGAGTCTTCCTAACTTTCGTAGTGGTTTTGGTCTTTGGTCTGTTTATATCTAGGTCCAAACTAACGTTCTGCAACTATAGTGAGCCACTTAGTGTAGTGACCTACTCATCATCTGAAGGCTCATCTCTGAGCATCCTCTGTAGGGCCCTAATCTCATCATGTTTGGCTTTTGAGGCCATAGTACCTGAAACATGATCATATACTCACCATGGTTAGTCCCATAAATCAAAAATTGGAATGAAAAGAACATAAAAATTAAGTTGCAGAAGGGTTCTATGAAAGTACCTTTATGGACCATAGTGGATACTACGAGACGTAAAGGACTTCCATAAAGTAGTGGTTCAAACAATTTTGTCACTAGAAAAGTCTACAAGACAAAGTATAAACTCACAAAGTGGTTTATGAGTTGTAGACTGGATCATAAAGATTTTCGATGAGTACATCTATTTCAGGCAAGGATCCACGAGACCTATCTACAAGCCATATACTGATCTACAACTCGTAGAAGGTCTCGTTTGATGGATACTCAGAAACATCAAGTTTCTGGAATCTTGCACGAGGGGAAATTATAACTTGTGGAATAATCTACGGGGCGTAGAAGCCACTTATGGACAAGAAAACTCAATTACCTGAGTTTCTAAGCCTATCAGACCAACCCCAAATGACTTTTTCAACAAATATATTACTAGTATCAAATAAAAAACACACATACTCACATGATTTCCATACCACAACTAATACGTCTAACATTTTCTACAACACATACACCACATCGATAGTGTTTAAGCATAATTAACTTGTAATTCCGACCACTTATGACTGATTTCAACAAGATCATACACCTATGTCACCACATACCAATTCACAAACAAAATTATTTAATCACACATTATGACTGAAACAATAGGCACTAACAACTATTCAAAACATTTACACAAGGTCAATGTGCTCAATTCCGGACATAGACAATCATTCAAACATGGGCAATCCAATTTCACATAACACGAATAAAATTTAACATAGATTTTATGTCTAAACACCATTCCCAACACAATATCTTAGTCAATCATCCAAAACTAGGCAAATTAAAGGTTGTAGTTTAACTAAAGACTTATCGAGATTTGTGATTAAGTTGAAGAAGATGAAGGAGGTGAAGGGACACTAAATCCTAGGTTACCGGAAAGGACATTGGAAAATGAGATCTTATTTCTGTCGATGATCAGATTCACAAGAGGGAGGGTTGGTAGAGTTAATTTCATAATTTTGGTTAAGAATGGGGGCAAAATTACTTGATCCCATTATTTATACCTTGACTGGGTCAACTAAAAGTTACTGGGCCTGGACGCTACCAAACCCCAATTATGGGTCGTAGAGTGTTTTATGACTAGTAAACCATGGTTTATTAGAACTTTCAAACCCTAATTTTCAAGAGTAGGTCACGCAAACCAATCTAAAAGGCATCAAGTGATTTACAGTTCCTAGAGTTAGTGTATAACCCTCACCACTTAGAAAATTGTTAGGAACTTACATAGGGTCCACGAGCCCTCTTCACGACCCGTAGTTCTATCTACGGGTCGTAAAGTTGGCTTATGGACAAGAGTGCACAAGTTTTCTACTCAATGGAAATCTCTACGAGATGGAGTATGGGTCGTAAAATAGTTTATGGCTAGTACACCAACTCATAGAGACACTTCCTGATGCTCTTCTCAGCAAAAAATAGTTGACTTAGCCCTGTACCTAGATATTCTACATAGAACACACTATTATCCTATATGCAACCAGTCCAATGTCTAAAATTACAACCATAATACAAGAAAATAAACTACCAGTGAGTCTAAAAGCTATAAAATGAACCTACAACTATACTATAACATCAAGAGTCTTGGGTTGCCTCCGAAGTAGCACCTCAATTATTATCGCAACAACACTTGGATAAATTGGTTATTCAAATTTCACAAATTGCCTAGAATTCGTTCTTCATATCATTTGGACGTTTTATGTACTGATAGATTTTGAAGATAACTTCTTCATCATTCAATTTGAACTTAAGTTGACTAGATTCTATAGCCACTAATGCTCACCCAATGGCTAGGAATGGTCTTTCCAAGATGATTGGGATGACGAAGTCAACTTCACAATCTAGGATCACAAAGTTCATGGGGAATATAATCTTCTTAACTTTGACATGCGTATCATACATCATCCCCACAGGCTTCTTCATCGTATGATCCTCCATCAACAACTGTATGCTCATTGGAGTAGGAGCTCCCAATCCAAGCTTCTTGTAGACCGCAAAGGGCATCAGACTAATGTTAGCACCCAGCTTACATAGTGCCCTTGTGAAATCTACATCTTCTATGGTGCAGGGTATGGTGAAAGCACTTGGATGTTCTTGATTCTAAGAGAAGGACCTCGTAGAAATAGCACTGCAATGGTAAAGCTCTTGTGAGAGCTCCTGACTCACAGTGCACTCTTTAGTGAACAAGTCCTTCATGTACTTAGCATACCCTGGCATCTTCTCCAATGACTCAATAAGAGGGATACTGATAGAGAGTTGTTTCAATATGGAGAGAAATGCTTGAATTTGCCCTCCACTTCCCTCTTTTTGATTCTTTGAGGGAAAGGCGGATGGGGCCTAGGAATGGGCTTCAAATTCTGTGGCACATCAGTAGTTTCACTCATCCCATCCTTGCTATGATCATCTCATATCTCCGCATACTTGGCCGCATCCATCTCCTCTCAAACATCTTCCTCATCAACTGGCATGGGAGGATCAATGATGGTCTTGCTACCTCGAGTAGTAATTACCATTTATTGCCCTTCATTATTAGGATTCTAACCTATGTTGCCAAGCAATATACCCCTCTGATACTGATGAAGTTGAGTTGACACTTGACCAAACTATTTTTCTAGCTATTGGATAGCCACAAAGTATGACTCAATCTCTTATTTCGTGCCCCTTAGAGTCTTATCTATGTCTCAATTTTCTTCAATAGGTGATCAAACATCTCCTCAATTCTAGAACTACTTGCACCAGTGTCACAGTTATGTGGTGGCACATAACAGTCAATTTTAAAACCTTCTTGGCGACCATAATCTGCATTTCTATCTGGAATCTTGTTCCTATCATAGTAACCTCTGTGGTTATCCTTGTAAGCTCCATCTCTATTAAAGTTTCGACCCTATTTTCCTTGCTCTTGGTGCCAATAGTCCTGATTGGATGCTTTGGAGTTGGTCAAGAAAGCCTCCATCTGATTAGCAATAAAACATGAGTCCTCATCATAATATGGCTCATCGCACATGGGTTCATGTACAGGTTGATGAACCACTACATTCACTCTCTCTTGGTTCTGCTTTAATATTACCTCCAAACCTGTGCGAATTTGAGCAAGTTATTGCATAATTTATTTATGGATTCTGTCTTGTTCCAAAACCACACTAATCGTGCATAAACATTTAGTGGATTCTCTACCTCTCTATGCCATGCACGATTAGTCTTGGCCACTCTTTTTATTTGCTCTATTATCCTTGCAAATGGTTGATCCAAGAACTTGACCCCCATGGTTGTGTCAACACAAGCCTGTCTATTCTTATCAAGGGCATGGTAGAAGATCTCGAAAAAGGCATCATCAACTATTTTGTGGTTTGGGACGCTACTCAAACATTTAGTGAACCACTCTCATGTAGTACTAATTGAATCACTAGAAAGTTGCTCGATATTGTTAATCTTTCCTTCAACTTAAGCTTTTTCGATATAGGGAAGTACCTCTCTAGAAAGGCCTTTTGCAAGTCTGCCCGGGTGGTGATCAAACTTTGTAGGATCTCAGATAGCTATAATATTGCATTACCTATAAGAGACAATGGGAAGAAACAAAGTCCCGTAGCATCCATAGACAGATTATGTGTTCCCATCACATTCTTTCAAACGAATGCCATATTATGTAGTTGGCTATGAGGATCCTCCGATGGTAGGACCGTAAATAGCCCACGTTTTTGCAGCATCTAAAGTAACCCACTCAAGATCGTGAACTTTATGTCTGCCGATAATAGGGCAACACAATATCTCAAGTCACCTCCATAGACATAGGACTCAGCCAGTATTAATTCCACTAGTAAGCATTGGCATTGAAGTCCTAAGGTAGTGGTTCAAAGTTCTCCAGAAGAGGTGGGTTCTCATTCTCCACATTATCATTGTTGTTCCTGTTCAGTGTTACATTAGCCAAATTATTGTCATTGTCATGGGCCATTCTCCTTAATGTTCTGTTGATTTCTGGGTCAAATGGAGTTATGGGATTGCCTTGACTCTGAGTATTGTGCATACACTACACTTGACCCTGAAAAGAAACAAAAACAAAAACAAAAGTCAAATAAAGGAATTAAGGATTGACACCCTAATTACTATGAATATCTAAGTCTAGCCATAGTGGCTGGAAACAGCGTCAAAACCATGATTTCGCCTAAGTTACACCTCCTTTTTAGAGGATAGAAATGTCACTTCCAAGAAATAAAACCTAACAAAGGTTAAGGTCGAACCCATAGCTAATACATAGACTCAAAAGAATTCAATAATTGCAATTGGCATGGTTAACCAACTTACTTCCCTAAAAGGGGAGGTTTTGCAATAATCAATAGAAAATAAAACTCAACTAACTAACATAATAGAAAAGTCAATATAGATAAAAATTAGGGTATTGTGTTTCCTAGGATTCCCTAATGCAGTATCACTGGATATCCTATTTCTTTTCTAGTATATAACATACAGAATGGTAAGTTATGTTAACCAAGACCTTTCGTCAAAGGTGAGAACTGAATTACACTATGTGATTTAGCCCATCTCCATAGTGTGCATTACTAACCCTTATCTATTAGTCCCAATACAACCGCCCCTTGGCCAATTTGTTTAGACGAGAACATATCAATCGAATCTTGTTAATTAATCTCTTTTCCTATTCATTACTGCATTGATCTAGTTGGTAAAAGTAGGTGGGTTCTAATGTTGGCCACCATCAGAAAATATGCAAAATGAAAAGAGTTAATTAATACTTGTATATACACCTTCCAACAATTATGAATTATCCGAGTTTTACTTTGTTAGTTCTTCATGATTCCATAATCCTAGTTGTGGATTTACTACTCATGCTATGTGTAAAAGCAAGAATTATGGATTGAAAAATCATACTTGAACACTTATACTATAGAATTAAGAGCAAGAAAAACCAACTTCAATAAGAATCATAAGCTTTAAGGTAAAATTCAAACACAAGTGATCTCAAAGACTCTCTAAAGTGATCTTACAATTATCTCCATCTAATTACTGAGTTCTCTGAGTACTAAATGAAAACTTATGAAAAATAACCAAAAAAAAAACCTATTCATAATAACTAAAGTAAATGTCCTAAACAAAATAGGAGACTTGGTTGGCACGCCATATGGAAGGGGTTTATGGGTCATATTGCATTCCCTGACCTATAATCGAGTCTCGTACTCTGCTATTGGAATTTTGGACTTCAACTATATGACACCCTTCTACAACTCGTAAAGTATTTTACAATCCTAAAGGGGGTTTCGTCTGATGAAACTTTTGAAAGTCTCAATCTCTTATTCCTGGGCCACAAACCTTCTTCTATGACTCATAAAATCTTTGGCAGCTCATCCACATGTCAGTATAATTAACTTCAAAAAATAACCCCTCACTGAAATTTTTCACAAAATCACCCTACGGATCATAGAGTGTCTTGTATACAGCAAAAATTGACAACTTCTGCACTTTTATCCAAAATCAAGGCCAACCTGTAATCCTACAAATATAAACACAAAAGTACATAAAATCAACTAACATCGCATTGAAAACACATAAATTCCAAGTTTTAAGCATCCAAAGTGTGATATTTGGCAGCACAATCTATTGGAAAAGCATCGAATCCTCTCAAACTTGGTGGGGATGTTGGACAAGGCATATTTGGACAATGCATAAAATCTGGCCTCATAGTTAGAAAACGACATACTTTCTGAAGCCTATCAAACTCATCCCTGCTACTGTCCCAAAGACTATATAGCATGAAGCTCTCCAGGAATACCCGTGTAAACTGCTTCCATCTCGTAGCTAGAGATCCAACAGGTTGAAGAGCCTAAACTGACCTCCACCACTCCTTGGAGAGGCTAGTAACAGGTAAGAGGTATAACCAAATCAATGCAACTCCAGAATGGCCAAATTACATAATTGGTCCTGACACTTCGATAAAAAATCATAAGCTCTATCACTAGGGTTGCCAAAAAATCTTGAGGTATCCAAGCAAAAAATCGCTCAAAATGCTTCTCCGAAGCTATGGACATGGATGGGATGGTAGAAAATAGTAGTACCATAATAAGGGTGATATAATAGATGGTCCTGACACTCAGTCATGACACTCCGATAAAAAATCATAAGCTCTATCACTAGGGTTGCCAAAAATCTTGAGAGATCCAAGCACACAAATCGCTCAAAATTCTTCTCCAAAGTTATGGACATGGATGGGATAGTACAAAATAGTAGTACCATAATAAGGGTGATATAATAGATGGAGCAATAGCCAAACTCTGAAATTGAGAACTAAAACTGGGCTGAGATGTCTGAGGCAGAATCATAGCAGTTATAAAAGGGTTTGCTGGAATTGTGAAGGGACCATGATAGATATAGATATAGAAGGGCTAATCAGTGATGCGCTATCAAATTATAGCCCTTTCACGCTTAAAACTTGGAATTTTATTTTCTCAATGAGATGTTAGTGGGTTTTATCTATTCTTGTGTTATGTTTGTAGGATTACAAGTTAGGCATTGATTTTGGGAAGAAATACAGAAGTTGTTGGTTTTTTATGTAGTACGAGATTGATTACAGGCCGTGAATCATTCTATGGGTCATAAAAGATATTCTTGAACAATTCAAATGAGGAGCTAATTTCTTGAAGTTGATTCTACGAACATGTAGATGAGTCGTGGAATGATTTATGAATTGTAAAGGATGGTATATGATCTAAGAGCAGAGATTGGGACTTTCTGAAGATTCACCAGACGAAACCCCCTTACAAGTCATAAACTACTTTACAAGTCACACAGGTATGTCATAGACTTGAAGTCCAAATTTCTAGCAGCTTTGTACGAGAGCTTGAGTACGGGCCATAGAATGCAATACATCTCGTAAACCCCTTTCGTATAGCGTGGCGACCAGTTATCCCATTTCAGTTAGGACTTTTATTTTACTTATTATAAATAGGTTTTCATGGTTATTTTTGATAAATGTGTGCTTGATACTCAGAACAATTAGATAGAGAAAAGAGTGAGATTACATTGGAGAGTCTTTGAGAACACTTCTATTTGAATTTCATGTTTAAGCTTGTGATTCTCATTGAAGTTGGATTTACTTGTTCTTAATTCTATTGTGTAAGTGTTCAATTATGTTTTCTCATTCCATAATTCTTGCACCTAGACAAAGCATGTGTAGCTAAATCAACAACTAAGGTTGTGGGAACCATCAAGAACTAAAAATGTAAAATCGGATAATTCATAATTCTTAGAAAATGTGCTTGCATGTATTAATTAATTCTTTTTGTTTTACATGTTTTCTTATGGTGGTCAATATTAGAACCTGGCTAATGTTAAAAACTAGACCAAGGTAGTAATAAATACGAAAAGAGATTAATTAACAGAATTCGATTGATGTGTTCTCATCTAATCAACCAAACTGGGCCAAGGGAGGTTGTACTGGAACTAATAGGTAAGGGTTCATAATGAACACTATAGAGATGGGCTAAGTCACATAGTGAAATTCACCTCTCACATTTGACTAATGGGCTTGGTGAACTTGAATTACCGTCCTGCATGCTACATACTAGAAATAAATTAGCTTATCTGGTGATACTGAGTTAGGGAATCATGGGGAACACAATACCCTAGTTTCTCTCCATAATGATTTCTCTCTTCTGTTAGTTGGTTTAGTTTTATTTTCCATTGATTATTGCAAACTTACCCCCTTAGGGAAGTAAACTGGTTAACTACTCAAATTGGGATCATTGAATTCTCTTGAATCTATGTATTCCATGTAGATTCGACCCTAGCCTTGGTGAGGTTCTATTTCTTGACTGCGACTACTTTATCCACTAAAAGGAGGTGTAACTTAGGCGACATCAAGATTTTGACACCATTTCCTAGGAATACGGCTATAACTAGTTAATTCATAGTGATTTGAGTGAATCCTTATTTCTAATATTTTACTCTTTTGTTGTTTTTGTTCTTTCTCATGGTGTAAGTGTAGTGTATGCCCAACAACCAGAGTAAAGGAAATCCTTTAACTCCTTTTAACCTAGAGATCCAGTGAACATTGAGTAGAATGGCCAAGGATAACGCTAACAACACGACCAACACAACTCTGAACAGGAACAACAATGAGAATGTTGATAAGGAGAACCCACCTCATGTTGAGGATATTGCTTCAGAGCCTCAGGAATTTAATGCCAATGCTTATTAGTGGAATCAACATAGGTTGAATCCTATGGCTATGGAGGTGATTGAAGCTATTGTGTTGCCACCTTACTAGCAGACATAAATTTCATAGTCTCGAGTGGGTTGCTTCAAATGTTGTAAAACTGTGGGTTACCATCGGAGAAACCTCATAACTACCTAGACAATATCGTATTCATCTACAGGAGTATGATGGAAACATAGAATCTGTC
The DNA here is from genome assembly GCA_011800125.2 of Solanum clarkiae. Taxonomy (NCBI): domain Eukaryota; kingdom Viridiplantae; phylum Streptophyta; class Magnoliopsida; order Solanales; family Solanaceae; genus Solanum; species Solanum clarkiae. Next base: position 9,458 of record JAABOM020120196.1, on the reverse strand, counting down.
TATGGATGCTGTGGGACTTCGTGTCTTCCCATTGTCTCTTACAGGCAATGCAACATTATGGCTATTTGAGCTCCCACAGAGTTCAATCATCAATTGGATAGACTTGCAGAATACCGTTTTGGAGAGGTACTTCCCTAGATCGAAGAAGCTAAAGTTGAAGAACCAGAATAATAACTTTGAGCAATATCTTGGTGGTTCGATCAGTATTACTTAGTAGCAGTTCAACAAATCTTTGAGTAGTATCCCAGATCACAAGATAGTAGATGATGCCTTATTGGAGATCTTCTACCATGCCCTTGATGAGAACAGTCTGGGCTTATACTGACACTATCATGGGGGGCATGTTCTTGGATTAGCCATTTGCAAGGATCACAGAGTGGATGGAAAGAGTGGTCAAGACTAATCGTGTGTGGGGGTAGAGAGATAGAGCATCCATCAAAAGTCCATCCCCTGTTAGTGTTGGTCTGGAAAGAGCAAAGATCAACGAAGAAATCATGTGGCAACTTGCCTAGATTCACACAACTATGGAGGTAATGATGAAGCAGAACCAAGAGTGAGTCAATGTAGTGGTTCATCAACCTCCACATACACCCATGAATGATGAGCCTTATTATGATGAGGACGCACATTTTGTTTCTAATAAGAAGGGGGTTTCGGACCAATGCCCAAGTGTCTAATTGGGACTATTCACGCAAACATCAAGGAAACCAAGGTTAGAACTTCAACAAAGATGGAGCTTATAGGGAAAATCGCAAAGAATATTATGACAGGAACAAGGTTCCATAGAAAGATGCAGATCAGGTTGTAGAGAAGGCTTCAGAAATGGTCCTCAAAATTCCACCATATAATTGCGATACAAGAGCAAGTAGTTCCAGAATTAAAGAGTTATTTGATCGCTTGTTAAAGAAAGTTGAGACACAAGATAAGACTCTGAGGGGAATGAAATTTTAGATTTCTAGTATAAATTAGAAAATTGAGTCTCACCCTGTGGCTATCAAACAGCTCGATCAACAGTTTGGTCAAGTGTCAACTCAACTTAATTAGTATCAAAGGGGTACACTGCCTAGCAACATAGTTCAAAAATCATAAAAATGATGTGCAGTGTATGGTGGTTACTACTTAGGCTAGAAGAGCACCATTGATCCTCCTATGCTAGTTAATGAGGAATATTTTTGAGTGGAGATGGTTGTGGCGAAAGTTTCGGAGATAGGAGATGTTCGTGGCAAGGATGGGGTGAGTGATGCTTCTGATACACCATAGAAGTTGAAGCCCATTCCTAGGCCTCCTGTGGAGGAGGAAGGCAAATTCAAGAACTTTCTATCCATGCTCAAATAACTCTCTATCAACATCTCTCTCATTGAGGCATTAGAGAAGATGTCAAGGTAAGATAAGTACATGAAGGACTTGGTCAGTAAAAAGTGCACTATGAGTCAGGAGCTTTTCCAAGAGCTACAACATTGCAGTGCTATTGCTATAAGGTCATTGGCTTAGAAGTGAGAAGATCCCGATGCTTTCACCATACCCTACACCATTGGATATATGGAGTTCGCAAGGGCACTATATGATCTAGGTGCAAGAATCCTATATGATCTGAGAGCCCCTAATCTGATGAGCATGCAGTTGTTGATAATGGATTGCACAGTAAAGAAGCCTATAGGGATACTATATGATGTGTTGGTCAAAGTTGAGAAGTTCATATTCCCCAAAAATTTTGTGATCCTGGATTGTGAGGTTGATTTTGAAGTCCCCATCCTCTTGGGAAGGCCTTCCTAGCTATTGGATGCACTTTGGTGGACATGGAGAAGGGCCATCTCAAGTTTAGATTTGGGAAAGATGATGTCATGTGCAACATCTATTAGTAGGAAAAGAAAGAGAATGATCTAATAGTGGTCTCTGTTATTGAGACTATTCATGATGTTGAACTGAAAGTACAACTTGAGGTGTGATTGGATGTTGACACTTTAGAAGCAGTGCTAATGAACTTTGAGAGTGATGGCATCCCATATTTAAAGGAGACAGTGAACTTTCTAGGAGTGTCTTATGGCCCTAGGCACGAAACCAAGATAGAGCTCGACTTGCAAAATCGAGAGTCACCACCTACAAAGCCCTCCATAGAAGAGTCACTGGTATAAGAGTTGAAGGCACTTCCATCCAATATGAGATATGCATTATTGGGAGCCAATAATACTTTGCTAGTTATAGTTGCAACAGATTTAAATGATGAGCAGGTATGCACCCTCGTCATGGTACTTAAATAGTTCACAAACACCATTAGATGGACAATTGTGGATATCATTGGTATCCCTCCCAGGATATGCACACACAAAATCTAGTTAGTTAAGATCTACAAGCCAAGTATTGAGCACCAAAGGCACCTCAACCCTCCTATTCAACAGATTGTACAAAAGGAGACCATTAAGTGGTTGGATGCAGATGTGATCTACCCGACTACCAATAGTGAGTGGGTGAGTCCGGTACCCAATCCTAATAGTAAGTTGATCCTGATGCGGATAGTTATTAGATGAAGGGTATACATGGATTACAAAAAACTTAATGCTTTGACGAAAAAAGACCACTTCCCTATACCATTCATGGATAAGATATTGGAACGACTAGGTGGAAAGGGCAAGTACTGCTTCTTTGATGGATATTCAGGCTATAATCAGATCACAATTGCTCCTGAGGATCAGGAAAAGACAATATTTACATGCCCTTATGGCACCTTTGTATTCAAGAGGATGTCATTTGAGTTGTGTAATGCCCAAGTGACACTCTAGAGGTGTATGATGTCCATCATCTCTGACATGGTGGACGACACTATTGAAGTCTTTATGGACGACTTTAGCATAGTTGGGGACTCACTGCAGGACTGCCTGAAGCACCTATGTGTTGTCTTGCAAAGATGTGAGGAAATTCATCTGGTGCTAAATTTGTATAAGTGTCACTTCATGGTTAAAGAGGACATTGTGTTGGAACACAAAATATCTAGCAAAGGGATCAATGTCAACAAAGCTTAAGTGGAGGTGATTGAAAATCTTCCACCATCCATCTCAATTAAGGGATTAAGGAGCTTTTTGGGCATGAGGATTCTACCAGAGGTTCATAAAAAACTTCTCTAAAATTGCACACCCCTTGTGCAACTTGCTTGAGAAGGATTCTAAATTCGTGTTCAATGATGTGCGCCCTAAAGCATTTAAAGAGTTGAAGAAGAGGTTGACTTCAAGCCCAATCATTATAGCTCCGGACTAGTCTAAGCCCTTCAAAATCATATGTGATGTGAGTGGGGTTACACTAGGTGTTGTATTGGGATAATGCCAAAAGAAGATATTACATCCAGTATACTATGCTGGAAAATCTCTAAATATTGCCCAGAAGAATTACATTATCACCAACCAAGAGCTACTCGCAGTAATCTTTGCATTCGAGAAGTTCAGCTCATATCTGTTAGGGGCCAAAGTAGTGGTGCATATTGACCACTCCACACTAAGATACTTGATGGCAAAAAAAGATGCAAATCCAAGGTTTATAAGATGGATAGTTGTCCTGCAAGAGTTCAACTTCGATGTCATCGATAGATTAGGGATAGAAAATTAGGTCCTTTCTAGATTGAAAGATGGGGCAATGATAAAGTTTGATGATGGATTAGAGATTAATGATTTATTTCCAGATGAGAGAGTGTTGGCAGTATCACTAAATTAACACCATGGTTTGCATACTATGCAAACTACTTGGTAATAATATGTCACCGGATCTGAACACACATCAGTGCCGGAAGCTCATGTCTAAAGTGAGAAAGTTCATTTGGGATGACCCTTTCCTTTGGTGTGTGTGCAAATGGGATTATTTTTCATTGTGTTCCTGAGATCGCGATGATGAGCATACTTGAAGCATGGTACTCATCATTGGTGGTGGGCATCATAGTGGAATTTGGACAACGCACAAGATCTAATAGTGTGGGTATTATTAACCTACCATCCACCAAGACGCCCATGGTTATCCTAAAGCTTGTGATAGATTCCAAAGAGAAGGTGGTGTTTCCCATAAATATGAGCTCCCTCTAAACCGCATTATGGTGATTGAGTTATTTGGTGTATGAGGGATAGACTTCATGGGACCTTTTGTTAGCTCACACGAAAACAAGTACATTTTAGTTGTTATGCATTATGTATCGCAGTGGGTTCAGACAGTGGATCTACCCAACAATGGGGGAAAAGTTTCACAACATTTCTAAAAAAAAATCTTCTCAAGGTTTGGCTTCCCTCGAGGAATCATCAACGGTGGAGGCTCTCAGTTTTGCAATAGGCCTTTCAAGGCTCTTCTTAAAAAGTATGGGGTGAAGCATCGGGTGGTAACGCCTTACCATCCTCAGAAGAGTAGGCAGGTAGTGGTAACTAAAAGGAAAACTAAATAGATCCTATCCAAGGTTGTGAATGCAAACCAGACAGATTGGTCACAGAAGATGGATAACACATTATGGGCATACCAGACAATATTCACGACCCGTATAGGCATGTCCTCCTACCAAGTTGTCTTTAGGAAGGCATGTCATTTGCCAGTAGAACTTGAGCACAAAGCAATGTAGGCACTGACAAATTTGAATCTGGATTAATGACGCAACAAACTCTAGGTTGAGCCAACTCAATGAGCTTGATGAGTTTCAACTGAAGGCATATGAGAGTTTATCCTGGTAAAAATAAAGAATGAAGCTGCAACATGAGTGTCATATAGAGAATCATCATTTTGCACTCGAGAACTTAGTGCTGCTCTATAATTCATGATTGAAGTTGTTCCTTGGATAGCTCAAATTCGGATATACAGGACCCTTTCAAGTAGCATATGCCTTTGAACATGGGCTATTGAGTTAGAGAGAAGAAATAAAGAAACTTTCAAAGTAAATAGACAAAGAGTCAATCCATAACTTGAAAATATGGAAGAGATAAAAATTGTGGACGGATGGGATCTTGAGGAAGTCTAAGTATTCAATCCATCTATGTCGTGCCGCGATAGTAAATCAGTTGCTGCTTGGGAGTCAATCAAAGGTAGATACTAGCGCTTAGGTGCCCAGGTTTGATTTTTGACCCCTTTATGTTTTATTTTTCTTTGAATGCGTGCATTGGGGGCAATGTACATCTTTTTTGATAAGGTGTGGGTACTTATGGGCCTTAGTGGAGTCTAAATAGCTTGAGTCCACAACTATCCTAAATTTTGATTCTGAGGTTTCTTGTCGGTGTTCTTTTTCACCATAGATATTTACTTTCAGTTGAATCAGCATATTTAAGAAATTTAGGTAGCATGTGTAGCATATAGTACTATACCTGTGGCATACAGCATGTCTTTGTGTTTTGTTTGAAAAATGATACCCACCAAAAATTTTGATTAGTAGTCTAGATAGCAACCATGCATGTTTAGGTATGTGACAATGTTTCTTTTGATAAGTGAGGATAAATTGAGATAAAAAGCATGATCTAATAGTCTTTTGTTGATAATGCAGGTTGTTCTATGTGAGGGTGAGCTTAATTTGCCAGATCCGTGTGTTTTGTGCTATTTCAAAACTTTCCCGGTTACTCTAGGTTAGACTGTAGATTAATTGGATCTAAGAAAGGATCTTATGCCTTTGTTCTTAACAGTCCTCTAGCCTAAATGACCAACTAAAGTTGCAGTATATCCCTTGTTCCTAATTTTTGAGCCTGACATGTGCCTATTCTTTGAAAACACCTAATTAACCTAGCCTTATTAGTTGAAAAATCTAGAAATTGGCCCTGGTCCTTCCTTGAACATTGTGTACCTTGACTAAGGCAAAAATTCTAAGTTGAGGGTGGCTACCAAAAGCAGCCTTGGTTCTGAGGATAGATATTGTGCACCTCACCTCAGGCTAAAAGGCAAAGTTGAGAGTGGCTGGTGTAAGGGTTAAACACAAATATAAGGAAGGAAGTTAGTGATTTAGTGAAAAAGGGAAAAATCATGTATTGGGTACCAAAAAATTAAGTGATGCCTTAGTTGTAAGTTAAAAAGAAAAATAAAGTGTAAAAGGAAGGCAAAAGCTAAAAATATGAAAAGAAAGTATGTAAAAAAGCTTAAAATAGGAGAAAGGGAGAATGAGACAAAAATAATAGAGTTTGTAGGAAAAAAAAGTGTAAGAAAAATTTAGTGTCAAGGAGGGCCTCCTGTCACTACGTTCCCAAAGTACCATGCCAAAGCCCCTTGGACCTACGGTACAAGCATAGAAAGTCCGAATCCAACTAGTTGAAGGTCATAGTTAGGAGTATAGGGGCAAGCCTGTGGTATTAGGAATGATGTTTGAATTTTTTTTGTGAGAGTGAATGATTTTGCGTAGTACCAAGGTCATACATGAAATCATCATTGAATGTCATATATGAGGCTTCTTTCAGTGAGGACATTTGCATTGCATTGTTAGCATTAGACTTGTTCAGTGATTGTATATTGTTAATAGTACCTCACTTGTCATAGTAGTGTTGTCATATGTGCTAGACTGTATTAGTTTGCTAGATGGCTATCTGGTCATCTTTTGGAAAGATGGTATGGGTATCTGAATTTGAGATTTATGTGATGTATGACATTGGGTTAAACTCTATGTGAGATTGTATAATCTGTGTAGATTGAGTCCATTGCTTGAGGACAAGCAATAATTTTAAATTGAGGGTGTTGATGTGCTATCAAATTACAAAACTTTTGATGCTTAAAACTTGAAATTTTGTGTATTCTCAATGCGATGCTATTTGATTTTATGTGTTTTTGTGTTATGTTTGCTGGATTACAAGTTTGGCCTTAATTTTGGGAAGAAATACAGAAGTTGTTGGTTTTTGAAGCCGTACAAGATCGATTACGGGGCATAGACCATTCTATGGGTCGTAAAGGGGTTTTGTGAACAATTCTAGTAAGGGGATGATTTTATGAAGTTGATTCTATGAACATACAGATAAGTTTTGGAATGATTTACAAGTCATAGAAGATGGTTCGTGCCTTGAGGATCAGAGATTGGGACATTTTGAAGATTTATAGATGAAACCCCCTGACGGGTCGTAAACTACTTTATGAGTTGTAGAGGGATGTCGTAGACTTCAATTCCAAATTTCTAGCAGCTTTGAACAAGACCCTGTTTATGGGTTGTGGAATGTAATATGACCCATAAACCCCTTTAGTACGATGTGCCGACTAGTTATCCTATTTCAGTTAGGACTTGTATTTTACTTATTTTAAATAGGTTTTTCAGGTTATTTTTCATAAGTTTTTGCTTGATACTTAGAGAAACCAGTAATTAGAGAGAGAAAATAGTGATATCACATTTGAATTTTATCTTTAATCTTGTGATTCTCATTGAAGTTGGATTTGCTTGTTCATAATTCTATTGTGTAAGTGTTCAATTATGTTTTCACAATCCATAATTCTTGCATCTATACAGAGCATGAGTAGTTAAATCCACAACTAGGGTTGTGGGAACCATGAAGAGTTAACAAAGTAAAACTAGATAATTCACAATTCTTGGAAAGTGTGCATTCAAGTATTAATTAACTCTTTTCATTTTGCATGTTTTCTGATGGTGGCTAACATTAGAACCCTCCTAGTGTTATTGACTGGAACAAGGTAGTAATGAATAGGAATAGAGATTAATTAATAAGATTTGATTGATGTGTTATCATCTAATCAACCAAACTTGCCAAGGAGAGGTTATACTGGACTAATAGGTAAGGGTTAGTAATGCACAATATAGCGATGGGCCAAGTCATATAGTGAAATTAACCTCTCACCTTTGACCAAAAGGCTAGGTGAACTTAACTTACCCTCCAGCATGTTATACACTAGAAAAGAATTAGGCTATCCAATGATACTGAGTTAGGGAATCATGGAGAACACAACACCCTATTTCTTGTCCATATTGATTTCTTTCTTATGTTAGTTACTTTAGTTTTTTTTTCCATTGATTATTGTAAACCCCCTACCCTTTCGTTAAGTAGGTTGGTTAAGTACTCGAATTGCTATCATTGAATTCTCTTAAGTCTACGTATTCCTGTGGGTTCGACCCTAACCTTAGTTATGTTCTATTTCTTGACAGTGGCTATTTTATCCTCTAAAAGGAGGTGTAACTTGGGCAACATCGACCTGCATTACAGGAGTCAGTGCATCAGTGATAGCTGGAATTGGAGGGGATCCCTCCAACCTAGCCAATACCCTCAAAAGCAACTCCTGAACTGAGGGTATAACATTTGTTAGAGGGCAGTGGAACAGGATCTATAGGCCCCACTAGCTCATAAGTAGGCTACGGAGAAATTAATCTAGCCTACCCTTTGGGCCGAGTTGCCCATCTAGCATGTCTTCGGCCCCTAGCCCTTCACAAAGTCTACCTCGATGTCAAATGGAAGCCACATCAGCTGACTTAGGCTCTTCCACTAATCGACAAGATTTAGTAGTCGACATTTGCACAGATGGAGTAGATTAGACATTTTCAGACATGTAATATAAAGTAATGCATGAACAGAAGCAAGATATGAAAGCTTTTCCTATCTAGTGCCACATAGCCCTTGAAAATGGGTATGGATGTCTACACACCGATCTGTGAGACTCTAGTAGACACCCTTCTCTTGACTCACAAGCCCAACAAACCTAGAACTCTAATATCAAACTTGTCATGATCAAAAATTAGATCAAGACTAAAGAAAGATAAAATAAAGTGGAAACCATCACAACATAAAATAAGAAATCCCCAAAACCTAGAGACATGAAAACAAGAGCATTTAAAGTAGTATGATAGAGTAAATACAATTGTCTCAAATGAAATACAAAGCAAATAATATCAAATACAAAGTCTGAATGAAAGCAACAAAAGATTCCAAAGATCGATCATGACTCGAAGGAGGAGCCTCACTGGTAAGATCTGGGTATGTGCAAAAAAGCTTAACTAGAGTGAATCAACTAACCCATGCCGATCCCTTTGGTTGATCTATTGGGAGGAAATAAAGTTGGGAGTGAGTATTGAAATGTACCAGTAGGTTCAATCAACTAGGAAAGAAAAATCGAATAAGTATGTAATAACGAAGAATTATGTCAACTAAATCAAAAAAGGTTAGTGTACAATTAAGATATACATAATGATAAACTAAGATATCCATAATAACCCATGCTACCATAAAATAATAGATGTGAATACAATGCATGAACTTATCAGGTCATGTACTCAGTGTCTCATAACCCCGCCACCTGCTTATGGTCAAGGAATATCACAATGTCTCAACCTTGCCACCTGCCTATGGTCAAGGAATTTAGTAGTATGTCAACCTTGCTACCTGTCCATGGTCAAGGGATTTCACAGTATATTAACCTTGCCACCCGCCCGTGGTCAAGTAATATTATAATATCTTAACCTACCACCTACTCAGATCAAGGAATGATGCAAAGTAATATAGGATAAATGCATGTAAATGACCTAGTCTAGATATTCATAT
>JAABOM020120167.1:0-22672 GCA_011800125.2 Solanum clarkiae | reverse complement strand
GTAATCTCCTCACTTCGACACAAAACATGTATACACCCGACCCTCTTAAGCGTTAGACGCACATATAGCCCATTAACGCTAGATTCAAGCACTTTTGAAATTTAGCGCTAGTTCGACCAAACCATGTCATGTTTTATTTTAATTGTACTAGTATTGTAAGGTGTGGGATGTTACATAAGTATTTATACTATTTATAAAATCACCCTAGAAATTAAATAGAAAATATAACTGGCAGCAATTACACCTCGCAGGTACGACTCGTAGGGTGATATATGAGCCGTAATCGGGGTTTTGTAGTCAGCTTTGGCATTTTGTACTTGACTGCTAAGACCAACTATTATGAGTCATTCCTTGGGCTACAACGTGTATGCTCCTACCAACTTGTATGCTCCTCTCGTAGTCTAGTCCTTCAGTTCCTGGTCCAAACTTTTAGCTCACTGTTTTTTGCTATGACCCCACCTGTACGAGTCGTAGTGCGACCTATGACTCGTAGGGCGGCCTCATATGTCTGACCTCTTACTTCTCAAATTTTTGATTTTTCTCTCTAGAACTTGTTACGAAGGGCATCCTACAACTCGTAGTATGAACTATGACTCGTAGCATGGTTCGTAGGACTTGACTTGATCAAAATTTGCACATTTCTTCTCAAAATCATGCCCACCTGTATTGTTTTCACAACTAACACAAAAATACATAAAAACCATAAAAGTGGCATTAAGAACTTGCAAAATCCCTTATTTTAGGAATCAAATGTGCTGTATTTTAACAATATATCAGGACTTTTTGGAGCTAACAACACTTTGCCAGTCATAGTTACTACGGACTTGAATGAAGTGCTAGTGAGCGCCTTTGTAATGGTGCATAAACTATTCAAGAAGGTCATCGGATGGACGATTGCAAATATCATTGGTATCCTACCCATGGTATGTACACACAAAATCTAGCTAGGTAAGGACTACAAGACGAGCATTGAGCACCAAAAGTGTCTCAACCCTCCCATGCAAGAAGTTGTGCGCAAAGAGATTATCATGGTTGGAAGCAAGATAATCTACTCGATTGCCGATAGTGAATGAGTGAGTCCGGTGCAGTGCGTTCCAAAGGAAGAAGGTATCACAGTGGTACCAAATGCCAACAATGAATTCATCCTGATGTGGCCAGTCACAAGATGGAGGGTATGCATAGATTACAGGAAACTCAATGCTTCTGACAAAAAAAGAACACTTCCCTTTTCCATTTATAGATCAAATCTTTGATCAACTAGCTAGAAAAGGTTGGCACTACTTTCTTGATAGTATTCAGGCTACAATCAAATCACCATTTCTCCAGAGGATCAAGAGAAGATGACATCTACATGCCCCTATGGCACCTTCACATTCAAAAGGATGTCATTTGGGTTGTGTAAAGCCCCAACAATATTCCAGAGATGCATGATGTATATCTTCCCAGACATGGTGGAAGAAACTATTGAAGTCCCCATGGATGACTTTACTATGGTTAGAGTCTCATTTGAGGATTTCTTGAAATACCTACATACTCTTTTGCAAAGATGCGAGGAGAGTCATTTGGTACTGAATTGGGAAAAGTGTCACTTCATGGTAAAAGAGGGCATTGTGTTGGGGGCACATGATATCTAACAAAGGAATCAAGGTCGATAGAGCTAAAGTTAAGGTGATCGATAATATCCCACTACCCATCTCAGTAAAAGGTGTGAGGAGTTTCTCGGGGCATGCAGGATTCTACCGGAGGTTCATAAAATACTTATCTAAACTATCATGCCTATTGTGCAAATTATTAGAGAAATATGCTATGTTTGTGTTTGATGATGTGTGTCTCAAAGCCATTCAAGAGTTGAGAAGAGGTTGATCTCAGTGCCAATCATTATAGCTCCAGACTGGTCAAGCCCTTTGAAATCATGTCTGATGCAAGTCGGGTAGCGCTAGGTATAGTATTGGGACAACGCCAAGATAAGATATTACATCTCATATACTATGCCAGCAAAGCCCTAAATATAGCACAGAAGAATTATACCATCACCGAGCAGGAGTTACTTGTAGTGGTCTTTGCATTCAAAAAGTTTCGATCATATCTATTAGGGGCCAAAGTGGTGGTGCATATAGACCACTCAACACTTAGATACTTGATGCCTAAAAATGATGCAAAGCCAAGATTTATGAGATGGGTTCTTCTCTCGTAAGAGTTCAACTTTGACATCATCATTAGAAAAGGATAGAGAATTAGGTTGAAGATCACCTCTCCAGATTGAAAGTTGGGGAAATGATAAAATTTGATGATGGATTAGAGATCAATGATTCTTTTCTAGATGAGAGAGTGTTGGCTGCATCTCATTATCTAATACCTTAGTTTGCAGACTATGCACACTATTTGGTAAGTGATGTCCTACCACTCGACCTGAACACACATCAGCGTTGAAAGTTTATGTCTTCTGTGAGGAAGTTCTTTTGGGATGACCCATACTTTTTCCGTGTATGTGCTGATAGGATTATTCACTATTATGTTCCTGAGGTTGTGATAATGAGAATACTTGAGGAATGCCACTCGTCATTGGTGGGTGGGCATCGTTGTGGAATTCGAAGAACACATAAGATATTATAGTGTGGGTATTGCTATCCCACCATCCACTAAGACGCCCATGACTATGCCAAAGCTTGTGATAGGTGCCAAAGAGAAGGTGGGGTTTCTCGTAAACATGAGCTCCCTCTGAACCCCACTGTGGTGATTAAGTTATTTGATGTCCGAGAGATCTATTTCATGGGATTGTTTGTTAGCTCACATGAAAACAATTACATCCTAATTTTTGTGGATTATGTATCGAAGTGGGTTGAGATCGTGGCCCTACCCAACAATAAGGGCAAAAGTGTCATGACATTTCTGAAAAAGAACATCTTCTCAAGGTTTGGCACCCCTCGGGAAATCACCAGTGATAGAGGTTCTCAATTCTACAATAGACTTTTTAAAGATCTACTTGAAAAGTATGGAGTGAAATATTAGGTGGCGATGCCTTATAGGTGGAGGTGCCTAATAAAGAAATTAAACAGATTCTATTCAAGATTGTGAATGCAAATCGGACAAATTGGTCGCGGAAGATGGATAACGCATTATGGGCATACCGGACAACCTTCAAGACCCCTATATGCATGTCTTCCTACCAACTTGTCTTTGGGAAAGCATGTCACTTGCCAGTAGAACCTAAGCATGAAGTAATGTGGCCACTAAAAAAGTTGAATCTGGATTGGTGTGATGCAGCACACTCTAGGCTGAGCCAACTCAATGAGCTTGATGAGTTTTGATTGAAAGCATATGAGAGCTCAGCCTTGTACAAACAAAGAATGAAGCTACAACATGACCGTTGCATAAAGAACTGCCAATTTGCACCAGGGGACTTGGTTCTGCTTTATAATTCAAGACTAAAGTTGTTCCCTGAGAAGCTCAAATCTAGGTGGTTAGGACCCTTTCATGTAGCCCACATCTTCGATCATAGGGGCTATTGCATTGGAGAGACAAAATGGAGGAACTTTCAAAGTAAATGGCCCAAGAGTCAAGCCATACTTTGGAAATGTGAAAGAGATAAAGACGGTGGAAGAATGGTATCTGGAGGAAGGATGAGTACTCAAGCCATCTATGTCATGTCATGATGTACTTCCAAAATACAACACTTTTGATGCTTAAAACTTAGGATTTTTTGTGTTCCCAATGCGACATTTATGGTTTTGTGTGCTTTTGTGTTTAGTTTTGTAGGAAAGTAGGTTGGCATGACTTTGGGGCAAAATTGTAGAGTTTTCTTTGGTGATTTTCAAGGCCCTCTACGAGTGGTAAAGCAGTGTACGGGTTGTAGAGATAGTTTCATGACAAATTTCAGTGAAGGGTGAGATCTGAAGTTCAAGTCCACGAGACCTCTATACAAGTCGTAGAGCATTCTACGAGTTCTATAGATGGGTTTCGTGAAGATTTCCAAAGAGTGATAAGTTGAAGCAGTTGAAGCCTACGAGTCTGAAGTACGAATCATAAATCTATTTATAAGTCATGAAGATGGTTCGTAGAATAGAAGTCCAAGATCTCAAGAGCTGAATATGAGACCCCAATTATGACATGTAGAAGTCACTATGACTTGTAAATACCTTTCATAGAGTCCGTCGACCAGTTTTTCTATTTTTTCAGACTTAATTATAATTACTATAAAGAGTACTTTTAGGTTATTTTTCAGGACAACACAGTAGAGTACGTCATTAGGGAGTACTTCTAGGGTTTTGGATTGGGAGACCTTAATACTTGGAGGAGAATATATTTGTAAATTAAGTTTGATCTTAAATCTTGTGATTCTCAATCAACTTTGGATTTACTTGATTCTCAATTCAATTAGGTAAGTGTTTAATTATGTTTTCTCAATTCATAATTTCTTCATCTACCCATAGCATGAGTAGCTAAATCCACAACTAGGGTTGCGGGAACCATGAAGATCTAACAAAGTAGACCCAGATATTTTGCAATTCTTTGATTGGATATATGTATGTATTGATCAATTCTCTTTGTTTTGCATGTCTTCTAATAGTGACCAACATTAGAACCCGCTTAGTGTTACTTTCCTGATCCAAGTAGTAATAAATAGAAAAAAAGATTGATTCACAAGATTCGATGATGTGTTCTCATCTAATCAATCGAACTGGGCTAAGGGGAGGTTGACTGGGACTTATAGGTAATGGTTAGTATTGCACACTATGGAGATGAGCTAAGTCAAATAGTGAAATTCACCTCTCACCTGGACCAAAGATTTTGGTAAACTTAAATTACCGTTCTGCATGTCATACACTAGATATGAATTGGTTTATCTGGGGATACTAAGTTAGGGATTCCTGGAGAACACAATACCTTAGCTGCTCGCTATTATAGATTGTCTCTTGTGATATTAAATTAGTTTATTTTCTTGTTGAACATTACAAACCCCTCCTTTTGAGAATTGAGGTGGTTAATTGCTTGAATTGCTTATTGATGAATTTTCTTTGAGTCTATGTATTCCCTTGGGTTCGACCCTTTGATGTGCTGTCAAAATACAACACATTTGATGTCTGAAACAAAGGATTTTGTGAGTTCTTAACGTGACTTTTTATGGTTTTTATGTGTTTTTGTGTTGTTCTTACATAAGAGTTAGGTTTGTATGATTTTGAAGAAGAGTTACAGATTTTGCTGAATCATAGGACATATGAGCTCCCCTACGAGCAGTAGCCCAAGTTACAAGTCGTAGGATGTGTCGTAGCAAGAAATAGAGACAAAAAAATAAAAAATCTACTAAGTGGAGGACACCCCTATGAGGCTATCCTACGAGTCATAAGTCTCACTACGACTCGTATGGGTGGCCTTCAGTTTTTGACCAAAAACTGAAGGCCAAGACTACGATAGGAGCATACGAGTCATAGCTCAAGCTATGAATCGTACCAGTGGGTCGTACCAATTGAGTCCAAGATGCCAAGAACCTCATACAAGACCCTGATTACGACTCGTAGGCCATCCTATGAGTCGTAACTGCAAGGCGTACCAGCTGCCAACTGTCTTTTCTGTGTAATTTCTAGGGTTATTTTAGGAACACTCTATATAGTTTAAGTTAGGGTTTTATTAAAGGGGATTCAAACCAGAGAAGTTCTTATCATCTTTGAATATTCTCTCAAGAAAACTCTTAGGTTTTTAGCTTAGATTATCTTTTTCTCTTGGAAAACCTAATTTTGGGGATTGTAAACCTTGCTTTGTGCTCATCATATTAATCTATTAAGCTTTTGGTTTGCAACTTGTGGTGTTTTCAATCTTCATTGCCTTGGGTAAAATTCTCAATCATATCATTCATTTGCATTATTGCTTGTTTTGCCTTAGCCATGAGTAGTTAAGCACCCAACAACTTGGGGTTGTGGAAACTATGGGTAGTTAACTTGAGATAACCTAGGTTTATTGCATTTCTATGATTGGAGTTTTGCATTTATTATTTATTTCTCTTCATATTGATTGTTGTTTGGTGGTGGCCAATACCAAACCCTTCTTACTATCACGATCCCGACCAAGGTAGTGACGAAAAGGAAAAGGGAAATATATGACAGGATTCAATTAATGTGTTCTCGTCTAATTAACCAAATCTGATCAAGGGGAGATTGACTGGGACAATAGGTAACAGTTAGTTGGCACGCCATGGTATCCAACTAAGTTCCATGGTATAATTCGACCTTCACCTTCACAACAGGGCGGGAAGAACCTAAGTTACTGTCCTGCATGTGAGTCTCCAATTGTAGTTATGCTATCTAGGGTAATCGAGTTAACGAACCATGGGGAACAAAATTCTCAAGTTGCTTCAAAAATTGAGTGGTTTCCCTTATCGTAGTATATTGTTAATTTTCCTTTTGTTTTTGAATCACAAAAATCCCCCTCATTTAGAGATTTTATTTATTTATGCTTGAAATGATTAGTAGTGAAGTCTTGTAGTTGAGCCCCATATATCCTGTGGATTCGATCCTAACATTCGGTTAGGTTAATTGTTGGCAGCGATCGTTTTCTTATTGGAGTGTAAACATCATTAGAAATTATGATGCCGTTGCCGGGGAATACGACTATGTTTTGTATTGAATTCACTATTAGTTAGTTCTAGTGTTAATTTCTAAACTCTCCTGTAGTTTACTCTCTTTTTGTTTTTGCTGTTTAGCCTACTCATAGGTTGGTTGGCACCATGACTGAACAAAAGCTCTATATAGCAACCAACTTGTTGGAGACATTGCAGAGGTGAGCCTTATTTTATGGGAAAGAATTCGAAGACCCCCAAACTCACCTGTAAAAATTTACTCAAACATTGAGGGTGGTTCTTGGGACAAGACATCCTGCTTGGGAGGCCATGGCATTTCAGGCTTTCACCATGACTCTCCGGAGTGAAGCTGCGGAATGGTGGCCAATTCTCCCACCCGATGTTTGTTCTAACTGGGGGGAGGAGGTACAGAGAGTCTTCCTCATGAACTTCTATAAGAAGTCCAACAAGCGAAAGCTACAGAACAACATCTGCAATTTCAAAAGGGTGCCAAGAGAACCTTTGGTAGTAGCTTTGGAAAGATACAAGCAGTGCTTGGCAATGAATCAAAATCATGGTCTGACTGATGATGAATTGGCAGCTTGTTTTTACCGAGCACTAACCTCTGAGAAACAAGGCATGCTAATGCATTGTTTCGAGAGGACTGTTGGGAGTTCCTAAGACGACCATTTAATGAGATAACCGAGCATATGGACAAGCTATCTACAGTTGCCCAACTCTACTAACCCTTTCAAGGACAGGCCGGACCATCCACCAGTGCATTGATGGGAGCCTTAGGTAAACCCAAAAGTGAGAATATGTCAAATTGGCCATTGTTACCGCACCATCACTGCATTGCTGATAGGCTGACAAGGATTGAGCATATGCTTGAACAAGTCCTGATCAAGGTCAATGAGCAAGATGACATTGTTAAAGAGATAAAGTTTGATGTTTTCAAAAGTAACTATAAAGTGGAACGACAAACCTTGTCATTGGAAAAGCTCGGAGATAGGATGGAGTAGCTTGCTGAGAAACTGGAGGAAGTACAGGAAGAGTAAAGGAGGGATAGAAGGAGCAGCGATGGAACTCATGGAAAAGCTCAATTATCCATGATGGCATGGTCTAGCTATGACATTAAAGAAGATGCTTCTTGAGAGGCAACCCAAGTATCTCTTATGTTGTTGGATTGTTTAAGTTTAGGTTATTTTTTGAATTGTTAGGTAGTAGTTTGATATTTTGTTTTGATGTGATGAGGTATTGGTTCAGTTGTATTGTTCTAGACATTGGTATATCTTCTAGTGTTATCTGCAGGGACTGACTAAAAGTTAAAGAGTTGAACAAAATAACATGTGGAGCAGCTTCTACAAGTAGGTGTACAAGCCGTAACGAGATCAACGACTCGTAGTCATGCTTCGTAGAGAGGAATAATGAGTATCTAATGTTAACACATACACTACGAGCCAACCTTACGATTCGTAAGTGGGTTTCGTAGTGCCTAGGTATAGATTGTAAATTTTCTCAAGTGTTGGGTCTGCTATGAGACTAGGACCTATGGGTCATAGGACACCTTACAACTCATAGTCGGTGTCTCGTAGCCCTAATCTGCATTTTTGTAAAAGGTGACCTGATTTGCTATAGAAGGGGGTCAAAATAAAATTTGACCCCCATTTTCATTTCTTCGCCCTTATTCTATCGAAAATCCCCAAATATTTCCCCCATCCACTATTCCAATCAAATTCCGACTACCCACATCATTTTCTGATGAATACTCTGGCGAGGACACTATTTTTTTAGGGTTTCAACGTATGCATTGCTCTCTCATTACTTCTTATTGATCTTCATTTGCTCAATTGGTAAGTTTTCATGATTACGTTTGGTATCCATATTATGACACCTGAATATTTAATTGAATGTTAATTGCTCTATCATGTTGGGATCACACATGAGAAAATAATTGTATGAGCATGCCTGCTGAATTCCCTAGCGTGTTTTTGAATGGTATGATTGCTCTTGTTGGGTGGTGTTAAGGTTGATTGTCGATCATTATGTCTTGGAGACTAGTTAATCTTGGGTATTTTGTAGATGTAGTTGGGGATTGTTGTTTAACTGTGGAGAACTTGTTGGTCGTATTGACAAATTTCATAGTGGCTTTAATTGCATATCTATGATGACATACTGCTTCGATGCTATTTAATTGTGTTGTGCATGATCCTTGGTTCTTGTGGGTAGATTGTAGGCACCACATGTGGGTTCTGTTCTCTACCACTAGGACTCAATACGAGTCATAGGTCACCTTACAGGTCATAGTCACCCCTTGCAAGAGGCACCAGTCACCTAAGGCTCTTTACTATTTACCCTACAAGACCCATTTACGATTCATAATATTCACTATGAATCATAGTAAGGGACTCATAGAGTTTACGTTGTATAAAATTGTATTCTGCTCCTGACTACGAACCCAAACTACAACTCGTAGGTTATCATACAAGTCCTATCTAAGGCTCATTTCGGTGATCAAAATGTCATCTCCTAGGTACCTCAGAATTACAAGGCTCTTGGACGACTCGTAAGTCTACCTATGAGTCGTACCTGTGTCTCTTACCTAAAAATCTGCAGCTGAATCAGTGCACTGTGTAGGACTTTTCTTCTAGTGTTTAGATTTATATTGTTAATTTGTACTTGCAGTTTCTTTCTATTTTAAACACTCTGGTGCTCATGTTATATTTGTGGGTTGATTCTTTAGGTTATATGGCTCCAAAGGTTGGAAAAGATGCTACTAAAGCTCAGGGAAGACAGTTGAAGGATGACCCATTTGGTGATGAAATATCTGAGGGCTCTGTGGAAGTTCACAGAGTCTAGATAAACCCTGAGGTAAATGTACCTCAGACTCGAGCCCGTGGTGCACTAATACCAATGGAAATTACAATTCCTTCTCAGTATTAAGAGGAGGGCAATGAAGATGGGTCGGATGATAGCCATTCACTTCAGAATCGGAGTCCATTGAGACATCTCATACCTAACCAGAGGATACTAATTCTCAACCTCCAGTGGATCCTACTACCACTGTCACTTCCATGGATCTCAAAAATACTAGATGGTGTGTTCTAGATATACAGGAGATACATGACAAAGGGTTGGAACCAAAGGGTCCAGGAAGGTCAGTTCGATAATTTCATGAGGAATCGAGACTAAATGTTTCTGGATTGAGAAGAGTACCTGACCTGGAGACAGAGATCAACTGTCACAGGCTTTCATGGCTATCACAGAAGTTGGGCAAGTATGCCTCATATATAGTCCGGGAATTTTATGCTGCCTATTATGCCACTATTCTCCAAGATCTTCCTTGAGGGAAGAAGCCCATAGAGTAGCCAAGGTTGCGAGAAGTTAAAGTTCAGGTGAAGTTGTTGATATTTCAGAAGACACTATTAGGAGAGTTCAGTTTGGGCTAAACTATGTAGTACCTCGTTCCACCGCCAGGTGTGATACTAAAATTACTAAGATGAGAAAAATGATGAGCGAGAAGAACATGGATATGAATATAGAGTTGCTCAGGTAGATAGCCAGCTAGATATACGAGGAGGGTGTAGAACCTATGTGGGTCACAAACCATGCTGCTCAGATTATGAAATCCCACCACTCATTCAGAGCCAAGTTTTGGTGGTTTATTATCCGTTGGTGGATCAGATCCACCTTTACAGATAATGTGATCACCCTGGAGATGGTTGTACTACTAGATAGCATTCTAGCTTGTTACGCTATTGATTGGGAATGGGTCATGGTCGAACAGATCTACGAGTCAGCAATCCGTACTCAGACTTCATTACCTTTTCCTATCCTAATACATCCAATATGTAATGAGGCAGGGGTTCGTGTTTCTCTGCACTTGTATCAACATGTATAGGCCTACACACCATGGATCCCAGCCTGATAAAGGCTGATGAGAACCCGGTGGCCCTATGGATCGTAGTTTCTCCTCTGATTCTAGATCCAAACCAGCAGAGCCTCAGACATAGGGTGTACCTCCTACTGCTACTGGCACTACTTTAACTACCACGAAGCCCACACCAGCTGTGGAGATTGAGTCCACACCGTCCTCCAGTACTTCAGCACCAACAACAACTACATTACATGTTAATTCTCTTACTTCTGTTGTTGCTTTTCAGGCATTATTAAATAGGGTGGCTGTGGTGGAGTCCAGATATCAGGCTCTATCTGCACGGGTCAGACCTTGGGTTGACTAGAGCATACTGGACTCATAGGAGAGGATGAAGGCATTTGCCCGTGATCTAGTAGATGAGAGAGTTCGAGCGGCAAATGCCCGAGTAGATTCTTTCGAGGTGGGATTCCAGTGGAGACTTGAGAGAACTAGGCCTACTGACATGAGCGCGGTGACTGAGGAGTTAGCCAAATTCAAGGATGAGTTATTGCAAATGTTGGCAGCTTCTGTTGCAGTCCAAGAGATGGCACCGGCGGGCGATGAGACATTTTTTGGCTAGCTGACCATCCCCACGTCCGCGGGAAGAGGCCCCTTGAGCATGATGATGATCCAGAGCTAACTTAGAAGAGGTCGAGACTGGAGGAGAAGCCCATACCCGAGGCGGTGGTGAACGAGTGACTATTGTTGATGGCTATTTAGAGAGATCAGAAGTTGCACACCCCACATGAAGAGGATAGCTCAGGTACTGCTGCAGTGGAGATAGTGCTGCCCCAGGACCCTACAGACCAGCTAGAGACCGGTGCTTGATGCACCAAGATTTTGACTTCTTTTGACCCAGTTCTTATTTAGTGATTTTGGATTCTTTGTTCTATTGTTAGACAATTTCTTTATGATGTTAGTTTTTGAATGTGTTTAAATATTTTTATGTGGATGTTGTTTTTACTTATATTGTGGATGTTAGTTTTTGGTTTTTAATGTATGGATATATATATATTTCTATGTTATTGTGTTTGTTTTCATTTCGTCTTTACTTTGAGGACAAAGTATCCTATTTTGGTGAGGTTGAGAAGTTATGGATTAAGGTGAAGTCAGAGTAGCCTCCAGTCCATAACTTCCCCTATTTTTGATCCCAATGTTTCATGTTGTGATTCTTTTTCCTTGTAGATATTTATTTTTCTGTTGAACTGGTGTGTTTAGGTAGTGTAGATAATGTGTAAATTTATAGTAGTGTTATCTATTGGCATATGCATAGTCTTTAGATACTTTTTAAAGTTTTGATGAAAAATTAGGTACCCTCAAAATTTTTGAGATTATGATTATTAATGTATTCATGTATTTTGAGTATCTGACAATGTTTGTTCTGATAATGTGAAGGTAAGCTGAGGCTTGAAGCAAGACCTATGAGTCTATACTTGATTGTGGGTGCAATGCTATGTGTGTTGTGATCTTATTTTACTGCATTCATGCATCTTGTATGGACTCAGGACTTGCCTTAGTACTCTAAGATTGGTTTAGTGATATGGTTGATATAGAAAGGATCTTAGGCCTTTGTTCTTTGGGTGAACTAACTTTTAGCCTAAGTGACCCACCGAATGAGTGAGTGAATCCCTTGTTACAAATTTTTGAACTTCTCATGTACTTATTCTTTCTTGACACCTTGCTAGTTTAACCTTGTTTGATGAAATACCTTGATATTGGCCTTGTCTATCCTTGAACATGTGAACCTTAATTGAGGCAAAAAGCCTAAGTTGAGGGTGGCTACAAATGGTGACCCTGGTTTGGGGAATGAATATTGTGTACTTCACCTCAGGCTAAAAGCCTAAGTTGAGGGTGACCCTTATTGTGGTAAAGTAATGATAATGAGGTGGTTAGTCGGGAAATAAAGAAAGAAATGAAAAATTATGATTTGAGTGAAGAAATAGAAAAGAAAAGTGCCTTGAATTGAGAAAAAATAGCAAGAATTGAGTTCAGAAATGAGGCATAGCCGAAAATAGAATGAAAGCACTCAAGAAAAGTTTGAGATAGGAGAATAAGAGTGGATTTAATTACAAGTGTTGGATTATGAAAGTAAAAAATTTTTGGTAAACATGGTTCAAGGATTACTTTAGTCACTACTTGCGTAAAATGCCATACCAAAGCCTCCTAAACCTATGTTACAAGCCCATAAGTCTTAAAATGATCCAAATCCACTTCATCACCAAGCTAGAAGATGAGTATAGAGGCAAGCTTATGGTGTTAGTTAGTATGCATAAATTACAATTCTGAGAGTGAGAATGCTTCCTCAGTCCCTGAATTATAAATGCTTCTTGAGTGAGTAAGAGGGACTTCTTTTCTGTGAGGACATCTACTCTACCTGATTAGCATATGGTTGCACTAGTGATTATGGATGGCTGATGCTCCTTAACCTATCATAGTTGGGTTGCCAAATTCATCATCATGTTTTGTTATGCTAAGTAACTTTGCAATCTGGTTTTGAAAATGATAAGTGGGTACCTGAATTACAGGAGTTGATGTATATGCCATTAGTATAGCCGCTATGTATTTCTGTTTGTCTGCGTAGATTGAGTTATCACTTGAGGAAAAGCAACAATTCTTAGTTGAGGGTGTTGATGTGCTACCAAAATACAACATATTTGATGACTAAAACAAAGGATTTTGTGAGTTCTTAATGTGACTTTTTATGGTTTTTATGTGCTTTTGTGTTGTTCTTGCAAAAAAGTTAGGCTGGCATGATTTTGAAGAAGAGTTGAAGATTTTGCTAAATCATAAACATACGAGCTCACCTACGAGTCGTAGCCCAAGCTACGAGTCCTAGGGTGTGTCATAGGAAGAAACAAAGATAAAAAAAAAGAAATTTGCTAATTGGAGGTCACCCTAGAGGTCATCCTACGAGTCATAAGTCTCACTACAACTCGTATGCATGGACCTATAGTAGGAATCAGAGAGCCAAAATGGTGGACCAAAAATGAAGGCCGAGACTACAAGAGGAGCATACGAGTCGTAGGCCAAGCTACGACTTGTACTAGTAGGTCGTAACAGTTGAGTCTAAGATGCCAAGAATATGATACGAGACCCCGATTACGATTCATAGGCCATCCTATGAGTCGTAACTGCAAGGCATACCAGCTGCCAACTGTCCTTTCTGTGTAATTTCTAGGGTTATTTTAGGAACACTATATATAGTTTAAGTTAAGGTTTTATTAAAGAGGATTCGAACCATAGAAGTTTTTATCATCTTTGAATATTCTCTCAAGAAAACTCTTAGGTTTTTAACTTAGATTATCTTTTTCTTTTGGAAAACCCAATTTTGGAGATTGTAAACCTTGCTTTGTGCTCATCATCAATCTATCAAACATTTGGTTTGCAACTTTTGGTGTTTTCAATCTTCATTACCTTGGGTAAAATTCTCAATCATGTCATTTATTTACATTTTTGCTTGTTTTGCCTTAGCCATGAGTAGCTAAGAACCCCACAACTTGGGGTTGTGAAAACTATGGGTATTTAACTTGAGATAAGCTAGTTTTATTGCATTTCTATGATTAAGGTTTTTTTATGTATTGTCTATTCTCTTCATGTTGATTTTTGTTTAGTGATGGCCAACACCAAACCCTGCCTACTATCACGATCCTGACCAAGGTAGTGACAAATAGGAAAAGGGAAATGTATAACAGGATTCGATGGATGTGTTCTCGTCTAATCAACCAAACCTAACCAAGGGGAGGTTGATTGGGACAAATAGATAATACTTAGTTAGAACGCCATAGTAGCCGACCAAGCGCCATAGTGAAATTTGACCTTCACCTCATAAGAGGATTGGAAGAACCTAAATTACCATCCTGCATGCGAGTCTCCAATTGTAGTTATGCTATCTAGGGTAATCGAGTTAACGAACCATCGGGAACAAAATTCCCAAGTTGTCCCTAAAATTGAGTATTTTCTCTCATTGTAGTATAGTATTAATTTTCCTTTTGTTTTTTAATCACAACCCCCCCTCATTTAGAGATTTTAGTTATTTATGCTTGAAATGATTAGTAGTGAAGTCTTGTAGTCGAGCCCCATATTCCCTATGGATTCGATCCTAACCTTTGATTAGGTTAATTGTTGACAGCAGCCACTTTCTTATTGGAGCTTGAACATCGTCGTCGCTACCCTTGGTTAGATTTATTTTCTTGGAAATGAACATTTTATCTTCCAAAAGGAGGTGTAAAACATCAATCATTTTGGCGTTGTTGTCGGGGAATTCAGCTAGACTTAAGTTGATTCATTTAAGTAATTTGAGTGTTAATCCTTAGTTTCCTTTATTTTACTTTTCTGTTTCTTTGCAGGGTATACTAGTAGTGTCTGTCTAACACTCGAAGTCAAGGCACTCCCTCAACTCCAGTTGATCTAGAGATCCAACGAATTACTAAATGAATAGCCCGAGAAAATATCAATAATGCAACCAACGTAGCTTTGAACCGAAATGGTGGGGATGAGAATCCACCTCCTTCGGAGAACATTCCACAACCTCAGGAGTTCGAATCCAATGCTTTCCAATGGAATTAGTATAGGTTGAACCCCATGGCTATGGATGTGATCGAGGCTATTGTGTTGCTACCACTACCGGCTGACACAAAGTTCACTGTCTCTAGTCAGTTACTTCATATGTTGCAGAACTGTAGGCTATTTGCAGGCTTACTATCAGAGGATCCATATAGCCACTTGCACAATGTGTCATTTGTTTGTAAGAGTGTGACATTGACACATAATTTGTCTATGGATGTTGTGGGACTTCATGTCTTCCCATTATCTTCCATTGGCAATGCTACGTTATGGCTATCTGAGCTCCCATAGAGTTCAATCACTAGCTGGGCTGATTTGCAGAAGGCCTTTTTGGAGAGGTACTTCCCTAGATTGAAGACGCTCAAGTTGACGGACTAGATAGACAATATTGAGCAACTTCCTTGTCATTTGATAAACACTACTTGGGAGCAGTTTACTAAATGTTTGAGGAGCGTTCCTGGACACAAGATAGTTGATGACGTTTTGGTGGATATCTTTTATCGTGCCCTTGTGAGAATAGTTAGGCTTGTCCTGACACTATTATAGGAGGCATGTTTCTAGATCAACCATTTGCACAAATTGCAGAGCGTATGGAGCAAGTGATCAAGATGAATCATGCATGGGGGCACCGGGATAGAGCTTTAATAAAGGGTTCATGTGCTATTATTGTGCGTTCACAGTAAGCAAAAGTTAATGAAGGGATTATTCAACAGCTTCCTCAAATTCGCACTAGCATGGAGATGATAATGAAGTAGAATCAAGGAAGAGTAAATGTGGTGGTTCATCAACCTCCACGTGTACCCATGTACGCGAGCAATATTATGAGGAGGATGCATGTTTTGTGACTGATCAAATGGGGAGTTTTTGGACCAATGTCTAAAGGTCTAATCAGGATTATTATCACCAAGGTCAAGGAAACCAAGGTCGGGACTATGGTAGATATTGAGCTTTCAGAGATAACCATGGTAGTTATTTTGACAGAAATAGGATTCCAGATGCAGATTGGGGTAGAAAAGATGGTTTTAGAAATGGTCCATATGTGTCATCACATAACTGACACAGGCGCAAGTAATTCCACAATTGAGTAGATGTTTGATCACTTATTGAAAAAGGCCGAGACATACGATGAAACTGCTAAGGGAATGAAATTTGACATTTCAAGCATAAATCAGAAAATAGAGTTTCATGTTGTGGATATTAAACAACTTAAGCAACAGTTTGGTCAAGTGTCAACTAAGTTGAATCAGCATCATAAGGGTATATTGCCTAGCAACACAGTGCAAAATCTTAAGAGTGAGAGGTAACGTATGGCAGTTACCACTAGAGGTGGCAAGAGCACCATTGATCCTCCTATGCCAGTTGAGGTAGAAGATGTTTGTGAGAAGATAGTTGCAGATAAGGATGTGGTTGAAGGAGATAATTGTGTTAAAGATGGAGTGAGTGAGGCAGCTAAAGAGCCACAGAAGTATAAGTCCGTCCCAAGGCCTCTTTCTCTTTTCCCTCAAAGAATCAAAAAGAGGGAGGAGGAAGGCAAATTCAAGCACTTTCTCTCCATGCTTAGGCAACTATCCATCAACATCTCTCTTATTGAGGCTTTGGAGAAAATGTCGGGTTATGCAAAGTATATGAAGGATTTGATCACCAAAAAGCACACTGTGAGTCAGGAGCATTCTTAAGAGCTACAACATTGAAGTGTCATCACAACTAAGTCCTTGGCTCAAAAGCATAAAGACCGAGGTGCTTTCACTATACCTTGAATTATATGTGATATGGAGTTCGCAAGGCACTATGTGATTTAGGTGTCAGTATGAATTTGATGCCTCTTGGTCTACAAGAAGCTTGGATTGGGAGCTCCTACCCCTACTAACATGTGGTTGTTTATGGTAGTTCAAATAGTGAAGAAGCCTGTGGGGAGACTCTATAATTTGTTGGTAAAGGTGGAGAAATTCACATTCCCTGTTGATTTTGTGATTCTAGACTGTGAGGTTGATTTTAAAGTTCCAATCATCTTGGGAAGACCATTCCTAGCCACGGATGAGCTCTTATGGATATGAAAGTTAGTCAACTCAGGTTTAGATTAACTAATAAAGAAGTTGTCTTCAACATCTGCCAGTCCATAAAGCATCCTAATGAGCTCAAGAGTGAAATTTGGGCAATTGGTGAAATCTGGTAACCTATTTGTCTAAGTTGTGCTGCAACAATAATTCAGGAGCTACTTAGGAGGCAATCCAAGGTTTTTGATGTTACTGCATAGTTATAGGTTCAGTTTTTAGTTTTTGGAATCATAGTTAGCTATAGTGTTGTGTTTTGATTGCTACTTTTGACATTGGGTTAGTTACATTTTGGTTAATTGTGTATTTCATGAAGAGTATGCAGGTACAGGACTAAGTCAGCAAATTGGCTGATAAAAGCATCAGGTTCAGTTTCTACGACTAGGCTTATGAGTTATACTGCACTTTTCGACTCGTAATCCTATCTCATACAGATTTTCAGTGAGCAGGATAATTGTGCACTCCAATCTACGAGCCATCTTTATGACTCATAGAATATACTATGAGTTGTGAATGGGGTTTGTGGAACTCAGGTAAGATTCTGAATTTTTCTAAGTGTTGAGGGTTCTAGAAGACCATGACGTATGAGTCATAGATCCATCTACTACTCCTAGTCTGGGTTTCATAGATCCAAGCCTAGTAATTTTAACTACCGACTCGATAAAGGTGTAAAAGAGGTTAAATTATTTCCACCCCACTTTTGACCTAATTGACCAAAATTTCCCAAATTTTCCCCTTCCCCTTAAATTTCCGATCAAATTCCAACGGTTGTGACCTATTTTTCGGCGAGATTTCTGGCACCTAGGATTTTGTTTTCAATCATGTTCTCTCTTTTTGTTCTTTAAGTTAGTCTTCACTTGTGGTAAGTTCTTGATTTAATTTTGATTATTAATTTTCCTTTTTAGTACTTGATTGAGTTGATGATTATGATGAGTCTAATTTTTACTCATAAAATGCTTGTTGAATGTGAATTGTGAATGTGAAATTAGAGTTGCCCTTGATTGAGTTGATTGTTTAAGTATGAAATTGGGTGTTATAGCCTTGAGATTGTTAATTGTTGTGACTATTAAATCGTCAACCATGTTTGATTGAATGATATTGAATAGTTTATGATTGTGAAATGGTGATTGATGACATAAGAGCATGAGTTGGTGAGAATCATATAGGAATGGTTGAAAACTTAGGTTATTCCATACTTAATTATTTTCAATGGGGTGAAATAGGTTGAAATCATATTTTTGATGGTTGTTTTGTGCTAATCATGTGAGTGCTAGTATGCATTCTTTGATTCTGGTAGATTTAGTGTTTGAAAAGGTCTTCTGGAGTCTGTGTGATGGACTTAAAACATCAGATTCCTGAATTTTCTGGTTCACGAGGTATTGTTACGACCCATAGAGAAATCTACGAGTTATAATCACCCCTTGTGTGAAATTCCAGAAACTGTGTTCTGATATTCAACAGATGAGACCTTTTACACATCGTAGATCACTTTATGACTCGTAGATATGTCTCGCAGACCCCTGCCTAATTTTTAATTACTCTCTGGAATTTTTTATGAATCGTAAACTACTTTATGAGTTGTACCTAGGTCTTATAGATTTTTCCAGTATCCAAAATTATTCTGAAGCACTGGTCTAAGAGAATACTATATGACTCATAGTGCTCACTATGACTCGTAAAGGGGATTTCGCAGAACCTTTCTGCAATTGATTCAGATTACTTGTTACATTTTGTTTCTTGATTCTTGGGGCTAATTATGGTGTCTTTATGTCTATTATTTCAGGTACTATGGCCTCGAAAGAAAATCACTCAAAGATCGAGGCCTTTAGGAGGAAGCTCAAGGATGAGCCTTCAGATACTGAATGGACCCCTCAATCGAGTGGGTCACTAGAGATCCTCGATGTATCACCAGACCCCGGGGCTAAGGAACCATAGACCAGAGCAGCAGCAGCCAGAGATGGATGTACTTAGGCTCAGGTTGATAGTCCTTCCCAGTCTGAAGAGGAATGTACTAACAAGAGTAGGAGTAGTATTCCTAGAAACACGATCAGGAGATAAGTCTAACTCTGAGGAGGACTCTGAGGATAAAGGATATTGCGAGTCCTCCATCGAACTAGCTTCTTCAACAGCAGAGGATGCCCATGCAAACTGGTGGTGCATCGAGGGCTTAAAAGTGATTTTTAGAGAGGACATGCAGCCAAAGGACCAGGGCAAGCCTACCTGTTCCATATACGAGGAGCCTCGGGTGATTTCTGATGGATTGATTTGTGTCCCGGGTCTGTAGGACACGATGATGCGATATGGGTTGATGTGGCTGATAGATTCACTTGGACGAGACTCCTCGATTCTAGTACAGGAGTTTTATGCATCTTACACAGACACAATTCAACGCAATCTTTCCAAGGGTAAAAAGCTTTTCACACAGCCTAGATTGATAGAGATACAAATGAGAGGTCGGCAGGTTGACATTTCTGAGGAGATCATCCATCATATGCTTGCAAATGCTGAGTATTATGCACCCAAGTCCACAATGGAGATTGATCAGAGGTTGGGGCTGGCTCGGAAGCCATTGATTATGAAGGATCCTAAGCATCGAACTTCTCCTTTGAGATGGGTGGCTAGTCATATTGTAGAGTAAGGTTTGAAGCTTGCTTGGGTCACCACCCATACAGAGTTGATCGTCAAGGCTTCCTTTAGCTTTCCCATCAAGGTTAGGTGGGCTATTGTTAGATCATGCATCTGGCCAACTTTGGTGGATAATACACTTACACCAGAGTGTGTGATATTAGTTGCCAGCATCTTGGCTGGCTATTACATTGATTAGGCCCGACTCATAGCAGAGTAGATATATCAGTCAGCATTGAAGAGGGCCACCTATACCCCATTTCTTGTTTTGATCTACAAACTCTGTGTCAAGTCTAGGGTGGACCAGTTAGTGGAGGCCCAACATACTTTGGAGCCCATCCGGATCATGGCTAATGAGAACCTGGTGGAAATCCGATGAGCACAACCTCCACCACCACCATAGATTTTTTCCCCGGTGCCACCACCTGAGGGTTCGGTGACTGCCCCTACTATTACTACCAGTGTTATTACAGAGGAGAAACCCTCGTAGCCTAAGGCAGACATTAATAGGTGTCCCACTACAACTGCTACCGCAGTAGAGGTCTATGTGTCCACCACTTTTATTCAGGCCATGGTGTGGATATTATCACATGCTGAGTCCTAGTTGACTTAGCTCTTTTAGTAGATTAGGCCATTGGTACGACAGGCTATCTCAAACTCAGAGGAGCGGAGTCGGGCATTCACTATTTCTACTATTTAGGAGTGTGTTTCTATAGTGGATGCCCACATTGATGCCTTTGAGGAGAGGGTGCAGAAGAGGTTAACTGAGGATCGACCATCAGATTTAACAGTCATCCAGTCAGAGATAGAGAAGCTTAGGGATGATAAGACATCATCATATGTCGCGCCAGTTACACCATAATAGATGATATCTTTTGCGCCGCTATTTAATTTATTTTCCTCTAATGAGCCTACAAAGACTTCCTGCTGGAAAAGACATCTCATAGAGGTTGATGATCCAGTTTAGAGGAATGTAAGTGTAAATCTTTCAGAGGATGAGGAGGAGGATCTCAAATTGTCCTTGAGGACATCGAGGCACGAGGAAGAGATGTGGCTAGCTCGTGAGCCTGATAGGGCGAGGGGTATTGGTCCGTCCGAACAAAGAACTACAACTGAGAAACTACCCCGTAAGGAGAGGGTGGCCATACTCAGCCAACACTGGCGCTTAGGCGCCCAGGTATGTTTTTGACCTCTTACATTCTATTTTTGCTTGATTTGTTGCATTGGGGAAAATGCACATCTTTTTCGATGGAGTGTGGATAGTTATGGGCCTTAGTGAAGTCTGAGTAGCTTATGGTCCATAACTGCCCCAAATTTTGTTCCCGAGGTTTTCTTGCCTGTGTTTTTTTCCTCATTGATATTTGTTTTTGTTGAACCGGCACGTTTAGGATGTTTAGATAATCATATGGCAATTTTCTATGTTTTGTTTTGAAAAATGGTACCTGTTAAAAATTTTTGATTAGCTATTAGATGGAAACCATGCATGTTTAGGTGTTTGGCAATATATGTTCTGATAAGTGAGGGTAATTTGAGATACGAAGCATGATCTGTGAGTTTCTTGTTGATAATATGTGCAATGTTATGTGAATGTGAGCTTATTTTGCCAGATTCATGTATTTTATGTTAATTCAGAACTTGTCCTGTTACTCTAAGCTAGATTTTAGATTCAATGGATTAGGAAAGGATTTTAGGCCTTTGTTCTTTATTAGATCCACTTTAGCCTAAAATGACCAGCCAAATAAAATTTTATCACTTGTTCCAAATATTTGAGTCTTACATGTACCAATTCTTTCTAAAATCACCTAATTAGCCTAACCTTGTCTAGTGAAAAACCTAAAAATTAGTCCTGGTCTTTCCTAGAGCATTGTGAACCTTGACTTATGCAAAAAGTCTAAGTTGAGGGTGGCTACCAAAAGTGACCCTGTTTTGGGAAATAGATATTACGTACTTCACTACAGGCTAAAAGCCTAAGTTGAGGGTGGCCTGAAACGACCCCAAAAAGTACCCGAAAATGTGCCTCGGAAGTGCCTAGAATTATAATTTTCATATATCTCAAAATTCATGCACGATATCAAAAATATGACTTCATATTCTTGTTCAGGGGGTCTAAATTAGGGGAAAGGGGTCTAATCCTGATTTTATAGCAAACGATTAGACATTTCAATTTTTCAAGTAACGATTTCCAGAGAGCTTTCCGCGCCCTTGGAGCAATGCGCCAAGGGCGCGAAGATGAAAGAATTTAATTTTAGTGTCCTATCCGCGATGCGGACATGAATATTTTTCCATCTAGTTATTTTTCTTATGCAAAGTCTTGGGCCTAAGTATCCCCAAACGTAAAAATACCCATACTTAACTATTTTCACCGTCATATTATTCTAAACATTCCGCAATGTCCATTCAATATTTAACCAAATATTTTACTCCTAAACTCAAGTTTAAAAGCCTCTCTGGATCTAAGGATTTCCTTTCAAGCTTAAAATCTCCATCTCCAATCTTCATCAAGTTCATCTCTAAAGTTAAGGTATGTGCGTTTCTTTCATAGGTCCCTTTCACCCATGATGCCCAAACTTTTCTTTCTTAAAAATTGTATAATTTAAAGTTGATTTACTCATGCGTCTTATTTATTATGAAAATAACTGCACACTATGTTGGGGTCTATGAAATTGTGATTGTTTTACTATATTTGGGGCCATGAATCTAAGGTCTATGGTGAGGATTGTTGAAGGGTCTTGATGTATATTGTTTGAGGGTGTTACCAAGTATCTATTTATGACTTTACACTGATTTTTCTAGCATTATTTCACTCTTGAAAACCATGATTTTATACTAGCATTACACACCCTCTAAGTGTTTGATAAAATGTCCGGTTATGGATTCTTGAGGAATTGAAGGTCCAATGTATGTATTATGAGATGAATGACTAAATGATGATGAAATGATGATGGTATGATGATGAAAGTAGTGTTT
>JAABOM020120146.1:0-22673 GCA_011800125.2 Solanum clarkiae | reverse complement strand
TATACATTATCAAGTAATTCACTAGATATTTATAAATATTTTACTTTGAACCAGTTATTATTGTATATTGTCTTGAAGAAGTTGTAGAAACGTAAACATCAAATGCCATTTGCAAGTCAACAAAAGAAAAACGAGATTTCCAGTGTCATGTTTCCAAATCCTACGGATAAGTTGGCATTTTTCACATTTGTGAACAGAAGCTCCCATTTTCATCTCAAATTGTATTCCTCCGAAAGGAATGGTGAAGTTGAAAACTAATTCTATGCACCTTATTCATCACAAGCACGTAGCTCCAGACCGAACTCTAAATTCATTGGGCCTTTTGATACAATCAAATAGAAAGCCCCAAGGGTGTCATATTCCAGGAGCTGAAACTATGTGATTGAATAAATTCTCTTGTGGGTCAAGGGCTCCTTCTCCCTCTCCTTCGTGAAACTGCAATTCATATTTTTCATGGAGAATTCTCTGATCAAGGATAGACACAAGAGCCCTTTTGCATCATATCTAAGAGATCCCTCGATTCGGGCTGAAGAAGTAATGTCACTCGATTATTATCAAAACTGACTACAATATTTTTTTGTCCGTGAAGATCCCACTAGAGCGCCCTCTAGTTTTAGTAGGCCATAAACTAGATCAGAATGAGTCCATAAGAAGTGATCCAATTTTTTTCATCGGAAATGGATAAAGACCAAAGATCTTGAGTAGCAATATCACTTGATCATTATGAAAACTTTGTCCGTGAAGATCCACTAGAGTGCCCTCTACTTCTAATAAGCTATGAACTAGATCAGAATCATTCTCAATGAGTCCATAAGAAGTGATCCCATTTTTTTCATCGGAAATGGATAAAGACCAAAGATCCTGAGCGACCAATCGAGTAGAACAACTTAAAAGATAAAAGAAGTTATATGATGTGAAAATATAAAATAGTTGGGAAGAGTTGGCTCGGTCGTTCTATTATGTTTTATATAGTGGGTGATTGAAAGCTAAGCAGAAATTTGCAGATAGCTCTGGGATGAAAACAATAGCAACTACAACTAACAAGACATAGAAGCGATACATGAAGCAAGAATGTCACGAAAAATGCATATTACATCAGCTTTGGGCTTCCTATCCAGGTGATAATCATAATTAAACAATCTTCTCAGACACATTTCATGAGCAGATTCATTCTTCGCGTTGCGATCGGTCCTCCAATGCTGGTGTGTTCCCATCTTTGATCTTACTCTTGCCTTTCTTCTTGGCATGTTTTTTTGCTGCAAGCAAATCAAATCATTAGTCCACTATGCCTCGAGCAAAAGTTGTCCAGTTAAGGGAATGCTGAAAATACCTTGTCTCCTTTTAGCTTCGGATTTGGCAAAGAAATCTCTCCATTCATCTGTAAGGACAAAAATAGGCTCCTCCTCTTCATCTTCCAAGTCCTGACCTTCATTTTGCATCATTCTTCAGATGAAAACATACACAAAAGTTATAATCTACAGGACGAAAGAGCCTTAAGATTGACAGCTCTAACGCAAAGGTAACATCTCAAACACACAGCTTCACATGTATACCAAAAAGGAATTATGCCAGTGAGGTTCTAGGTTCAATTTCGTCTACAACGCCTACTTGATTCCAGAAACTTTATATTCAAGTCTATGATTTTGTATCCTTCTCTGGATTCTATAAGCAGTGGTCCATCGAAATTCTCTTAAGCTTTCAATATAATCTACATTTATTTCCTGCTATTTATTTGAAGCCAACATAGTTATTTCCTGCTTCATGTTTCAATCGGACGTAGCATTACAACAAACAGACAAGATCAACCATTCAACTATCATCCACCAACACTCGGTGTGAAGGCAGAGATGTGATGTATGTTGCAGGATGAGGCAGTTGATGTGCCTAAAGTCTCTTATGTTGTCATTGTGGATCTCCACAAACTATTTACAACATATTTCCTCCTGAGCAAAAATGAAAAAAAAAAAATCTTTCCTCAATTTCCTGATGGAAATCCTTTGTTTCCGTTCACTTTTGGGTGCAGAAACACCTGGCGGATGACAGGTGACATTTACAAGAACGGAAGGGAAGTAAACAATACCCCATGAGATTCAAGGATGGATGTAGACCAATCGGCCAGAGATAATCATTCTGGTCACGTAAGCAGAATAAGGTAATTACTGAATTTTGTTTAACATATCCAATTATTGCTGCACCTACTGAGGGCAAAAACACAAAACAGTGCACCACTGTAAGCTGACATCCTGCACCTTGATGGCTGAGGTGCATTCTTGGCAGGCAAGTCCTTGTTTTAAGTATACTAGACAATTAAATACACAGAGGAACAGGATAAAATTGGATGGTAAATAAATATACATAAATTATTCATATACCATCACCATCATTGAACCACCGTTTAATTATGGATGCAATAGATTGGTACTTCCCAATTCCCATACACTGTGAGAAGAACTCCCAATGTGGAAAAAATGAATTC
Organism: Solanum clarkiae; assembly: GCA_011800125.2. Classification (NCBI taxonomy): domain Eukaryota; kingdom Viridiplantae; phylum Streptophyta; class Magnoliopsida; order Solanales; family Solanaceae; genus Solanum; species Solanum clarkiae. Next base: position 20,197 of record JAABOM020120146.1, on the reverse strand, counting down.
CACGCTTTCACACTCTATTCAAAAACAATCAGATCCTTGAGAGGTTGTCTTTGATGGACACTCAGCCCAAAGAAACTTCATTCTTTAATAACCCTAGCATTTGGACCAAATCTCCACTAATTCAATGGGATATTAGTAACCTTCCACCACCACCAAGTAAACTAGGACAGATGAAAAAGTTCACTACTACCAACTTCAGTAACCACTGGGCCACACTTTTGGGCGATTCCAAAGAAACTTCTAGCTTCTAAATAAAATCAGAAATCCAGTAATCAGTAGTGCCGATGTTTAAACTTTTGTTCTACAGAAAATCATGATTAAAAAGAAGGTAAAAACATCAAGGAACAAAACTATAATCAACAAATAGGAATGTCATTTTTATATAATCAGCAAATCAAAAAATCCAAGTACAATGTGTAGCAACAACTACTTTACAAGCATAATCAGAAAATACAATCTCCAACTTAACCCAATTTCAATCAAAGCACAAGGAAATCAGAGTGAAAAGTCACCTTGAGTCAGTAAAACTGAAATTAGGCTCAGAAATTTGCATATTCAAATCGTCCAGCAATAAAGCGGCCGGTGTATTTTGTTCAGGGTTTTGCGGCAACGGAGGAGTGAAAAGTGGGCATGTTGGTACATGTTTATTGCGCTGCAACATGTAGCTATGTAACGGACAATTATGTAATATCTGAAAGTGATGATGATGGTGATGGTGATGGTGATGGTGAAGAGGATGATGACTCCATGGTTTAGAACCGACTGAAGAATTTTTCTCCATTGATGGCTTGGAGCTGTGCTGAGAGTGTACTCGCTTCTTTCTTATTGCGGGTCACGATATTGGGCTGTAAATATTTGGGCTATACGACGAGGCCCAAAAATTCTGGTCTCGGTTCGGGACTAGAACAAGCGATTCAATGGTTCAGCCCACACAGGAGAAGTATACTTCTCCGTTCGATTCGATTCGACTCGACTGTTATTCAGGAAAAGCAAATTACTAACTGTTAATATGTGTATCGATAAATATTTGATGATAGTTTAGTAGAAAGCTCACACACTTAATAATTCAGAACTCAAAAAACAAATAATGTAAATGTGTTTCTCACCCTTCACGCTGAATTTTGTGAAATGTTTGACTATATATTTAAATTTATGTTATATTATTTCATTTCTTCAAGCCTTTTTTCCTTTACTTTTTATATCGTGGTCGTAACTCGACGAATTTGATTGGCAGGTTCAATGGCTCTACCACTGAGCTACTGAGGAACAACAGTAGGTTGGTGAAAAGTTCATTTCAATGGCTCTTCCCAACCTTTATTTGGAGGTTGGTGAAAAGTTCATTTTAAAGGCTGGAAAGTCAAGTTAAATGCCAAACACACTATCAACAAAAGCAAGAACATCACTTGCCAAACTTTATTGGTGAAACTTAATCATTACATTAAGAAAATACAATTAATTTTACTTGAATTCTGAAAATTTTTATGGATAGAAATTATGATTTCACTGAAAAAACATATAGTGCGATACAAGTAGAATTCGTAAAAGTATTTGAATTTCGCTCGTAAAAAAAATTTTAGTAACTCAGCAAGTTAAATTACGTAAATCTTTACTTTATTGATAAAGTTCAATTACATACCTTACTATTTTCTCCCAAATTTAAGATAAATGGACTTTACACCAGACACTGAATGAGAAAATGAAAATAGTAGACAAATTGATGAGTTAGTTAGTGGTCACTCACTGGCTAGTGGCATCTCAATTTGCCCCACCCACTTTCCTTGGTGTATAGATAACAAAAAGGACCTACCAATCCCAAAATTGATCATTGACCAATGTACCCCCTATCACATTGAAATCAAAATTTCAAGTTTTTATTAATTTAAGTTATTACATTCTAAATCAATATAATTTTAACATATTACATAATTTTTTAAAATAATATTAAGCTTAACTTAAAATTATCGAGTTCGAGTAAATCTCCATTAATTGACTTTGCATCTCCCACCAACCCCGTTGCTCCTCGCAATATAAAATATAAGCAAACTTGAAAAGTTTTATTGGTGGATCAGTAATGAGTCGTGAGAGGACATATCGAACTGATACACATATTTATTTGAATATTCAATTTTAATATTTCATAATATTTTAATTTGATTATCCTCAAGATTTTAGGCTTTTTAATGCATATCTTAGTATAATAATATTTTTATAATTTTTGTCACGTGTTATTCACAGTATTTCGATTATAATATTATTTTTATTATTGTTATTGATTTGATGGTCAATTTTTGATATATAATTACCAGTATTATCATATATTATATAACAACTGATAAAAAAAATCAAATAGTAGTACATATTAAAAACTAAAAAATTTAATTCGACTCTAACATAAAAAGAATCGATTAAATTAGTTTGATCATCTTTTCATAAAATAATCCCCCATACCCCTTTAAAAAAATTGATCCAAAATTTCGATACTGTAAAATTTATAAGTAAATATTCATGAAAAATTAAAAAAATTATAAACTCGAATATAATTTTTTCGAAAAATTTTACAAGTGAATTCGTAACGAGTCACTGGAGATCCTCCGGTGGCATATTCCCATAATTTAGACCGACCCACATCATGATCTTGACTAGAGCCGCGACAGAATTAGGTAAAGACTTCCACACATTCCAATATCAACTGCAACCTTACATTTTTTATTTTTTTCATATCTTTATTTTTTTTAATTATTATTATTAAAAAACATTTTTTAAATGCTGCAAATTTTTGTAGTAATGCATATGCATCTCATCCCCAGATCCCTATAGTATATATGTTCATCAATAGCAGCCCTACAAATTCCCATTCCTCCATATTTTTGTTCAAATTTTCCTCATTTGGGTGTCTCAAATTTGGAATCTTTGGCTTAAATCTTTCAAAAAGATTCAATTTTTTTTCTTTATTCATCACCTGTGATTCAGGTGGTAAGATCTGTTATATTATTTCGTTTTGTGTGTCAATGGGCGCATTAGATGAGGGGCACTATCATGCAGAAATAGAGAACGAAGTCAATTTTGAAGTTGGGTTTGAAGGTCAGCCTGAAACACTGGCTATTGAGGATGCTGTAAGAGTCCTCTTGCAGGGTTTGGGTGAAGATATCAATAGGGAAGGAATCAAGAAAACCCCTTTTCGTGTTGCTAAGGCTCTTCGACAAGGAACAAGAGGTACACCCTGTTATTTTTATTTGTTCTGCGTGGATGGATCTGTTTACTTTTTATCTCCATGAGATCTGGAGCAAGTGGAGCATGTTCATCAAGCTTGTCAGTGTGGATTTGTATATTTGAAGTATTATTTTTGTCTCATGCTGTTAGTTTCTATGTTGCACTTGTTGGAAAATGCATAAAGATGCAATTTTTAGCTGAAGTATTCAGGGGTCCTTTGGTAGCTAGTAAAGAAGCAACTTATTGATATATTATTTTTTGTTTAAGTTATATACTGTTTGGTAGCTAGATAGGAAATAAGTTATTTAGGTATAAAATCAATAAGACGTTTGGTTTGCTATTTAGAAATCTGCGTAACTAATGCGTGTATAAGTTACGAGGGAATTATTGTGTTATCTTATGTAGGGAGAAGATGGAATAACTAATACTGCATAATTCTGCCCAGCTATCAAACAACTCCTGGATTGGTCTTTTGTTCGCCTTTAGTGAAGATTCGGCAATTATGAGCTCTGTCCCTTTATTATAAAAAGGAAAGATAAGAAGGGGTGGGGTGGTGAAATTAGTTTAACCAGACAAACAAGCTTTGTCATTTTTTAGGAGTAGCTATTTAAGTTAAACAACATCTTTTATTACTTTATAGAAGTTATGCAGATCGACACTGGGGTAAAATACGGATTAAGTTTTGTAAGTACTTGCAGGTCTGGTTTTCTTCATCATCACCAAATAATTATTTTCGTTGTGTAACCAGAATATTGAAGCAATTATTGCCTCAAACTTCAAATGGTTTTCAGTTTAGGGAGGTGTTTCCAAACCCCTCAAAATATATCAAGTTCCTTCACTCCAGATAGTCCAAAAATGTATCCTTGGATAGTTTGACATATCTTCTTGATCGATGGTTAGTTTTGCATTTAATGAAGCACGAGTCGTCAAATTTTCCATGAAAAATAAGTTGTCTTTGAATGTCGGACATGAGCTTTCTGTATTTCATGTTCTTTAGATGTGAATCCAGTACTGCACTGTTTTAAGTTACGGGAAAGTGGCTCCATTTCCAACGTAGAAGTTATTTTTGGCCATTTTGCTGTGTCCACCAAGGTGGAGGTTGGACGCTGTTAGATGAGCCCCACTCTTTAACAAATTGGATTATTCCATTTTCTCTAACCACTTTTGTTAGTAAGTGTGGGTATGAAGCTATTGGAAGTGAACCTATATGTAGTTAGAGACAGGGAAGTCATGAATGCTGAAAGCAGATTTTGGATACCCATGAAATGATATTCCATCTCGTAGTTGCAACTATATCACATCATTGAAGTACAGTTGAAGGAAACTGAAGTGTGTATGTCTCTTCAATGCACATGAGAGGAAGTAAAGATGAAAGATTTAACTTTTCCATCTTTCACATGGGACACATGCATTACTGACACTTTTTTCCAGTCAAGAGAAGCATATCAAGGGACGATGTTTCTTCAAATGCAATTATAAATTCCATCTTGCTTATTTAAACAGTCTTTCTTGTTCCTTGTTCTTTGCTCCTTTCTGCAGCTTGCATTTAAGTGCTTGGTTGCTGGATTTCTTTTATAGGTTGAAACAACAAGGGATTTGCGAAGCTTTCCTTAGTGAAAAAATTTTGAACACCAAAGACTTGACAAATTATTGCTAGTCACTAGAACATCTATCTTATACTAGTTAACTGCGACTCATTATGCTGTATGCAAATGATATCTACATCTTCTATTATCATGAAACATGTTCACATTTTCAATTGTAGGTGTATTGGTGTTTTAAACTACTGTTTGACTAAAGTGTTTCATATTTGTGTTATATGAAGGTTACAAACAAAAAGTGACTGATATCGTTCATGGTGCATTATTCCCTGAAGCTGGATTGGAAGGTGGAAGTGGTCAGGCTGGAGGAGTTGGTGGGCTTGTGATTGTTCGAGATCTTGATCTCTTTTCATACTGTGAGTCTTGCTTGCTTCCATTCCAGGTTAAGTGTCATGTAGGTTATGTTCCATCCGGAAAAAGGGTCGTGGGACTAAGCAAGCTCTCTCGGGTTGCTGATATTTTTGCAAAACGGCTCCAAAGTCCACAGCGCCTTGCTGATGAAGTTTGCACTGCTTTGCAGCATGGAATCAAGCCAACAGGCGTTGCTGTGGTTCTACAGTGTATGCATATTCATTTTCCAAATTTTGAATCAGCATTTCTCGAATCGACTTCCCAAGGATGGGTAAAGATAACAGCTACCTCAGGTTCTGGTGTTTTTGAGGATGGGAATGCTGATGTTTGGACTGATTTTTTGAGTCTACTGAAATTCAGAGGTATAAGCATAGACAATGCTCATCATAGGCTTGGCCAATCATGGTGCCCATCTCAATCTTGTGGCATGCCAGGACAAGCAAATTCAGCTATGACAAATGCAGTGCATTCAATACTTAAGTCTCTGGGTGAAGATCCATTGAGAGAAGAGCTTGTAGGAACCCCATCTCGGTTCGTGAAGTGGTTCATGAACTTTAGAAACTCTAATTTGGAAATGAAACTGAATGGCTTTGTTCGAAATAGAATAGATACTCGAAGTCATCCTGGGCAGGTTGGTGGTAATTTCAAAGATGGTATCTGCTCCGAGCTCAATTTGTCGTTCTGGTCCATGTGCGAACATCATCTACTCCCTTTTCAAGGCGTTGTGCACGTTGGTTATCACTCTTCAGATGGAGTCAACCCAGTTGGAAGACCTCTAGTGCAATCAGTAGTACATTTTTATGGCTTTAAACTCCAAGTTCAGGAGAGGCTTACCAGACAAATAGCTGAGACTGTTTCATCGTTTTTAGGTGAAGACATAATCGTGGTTGTGGAAGCAAATCACACCTGTATGATATCTAGAGGAATCGAGAAGTTTGGAAGCAACACAGCCACATTTGCTGTGTTGGGTCGATTTTCCACCGACCCTGTTGCAAGAGCAAAATTTTTGCAGAGCCTCCCAGACTCTTGTTCTGCAGGAAGATGATCTCTTTTCCTAAAGGAAATATACAGGCTACAGCTAGCTAAGTACTTGTCCTTCGGATGACTCAGATGAAATTGTTCTCGCGCTGGATTCAAGAATGTAGGTTCTTTGCTCAGAACATGGTCCTATTTTTACTTCTACAGCATAGTTGATACATGAGGTGAAATTTTATCCATTTTTTCCCATCCTTCTAGTATGTACCATGAGCAGGGTCCATACCACCAATCTTTTAAAGTTTTATTTCTAATGCAGTTGCCATTGATTGATGTCATACTTGACACATTGTTGTGCCTTACAGCATATATATATGGTGTTTTCTAATCTTTTCTGCAATATTAATGTTACTCAAGTCCTGATTGAATTCATTTCAGTACGATGTGTATCAAATTATCACAGAAGTACAAATTATTGTTTTTTGTCAAGTAAATTATATCATTGCCTCTATTCCTCTGTGAGGTAATGGTAAGTCTACATACATTCTTCCCTCTCCAGATCTCACTTGTGAAATTTCACTGGGTATATTGTTATTTATAAAATGATATTGATAGAATTATCAAAGAAGTTCATATGTTTTCAAAAGCTATTTATTCGTCCAAGCAACTGAGATTTCAAAATGTTTCAATTCTATTACCACAACTTAAGGAACAGTAATAAAACAGCACAGTATAAACAACTGATCCAAACTATTCCTCAAGATGCTTATGCTGTTTTATATACACAAGAGAAAAGCATGCATTCTTTAAATGTGATAGCTCTAGATAAGTGCATCAACCTCTATACATCTGAGCTCATCAATAAACTTAGTCGGACCATAAGTGTCGAATTGCACCCCAATCAAACATTTCATCTGATTGGGGGTCGCGAACAGAATCAACCTCACTTGCATGACAATCCATGTTCACATCTGATTGGTGGGCCTCAGGGTGAAGATCGCGAACAAAATCAACCTCACTTGCATGTGGCTGCATTGCCTCGGGCTGAAGATTGGGTACAGAATCAACAATGGTTGCATGCCAATCTGTGTCAACATTTGACTGCGATGCCTGTGAATCAGGAACTGAGGCAAGTTTGGCTTGGAGATTATTCCTGAACATCATCCCCATGCCAAAAAGAATTGCTAGAGCCACATATGTCAATAGAAGACCTACAAGCATCTGCAAGGCTACCTAAAAAGTAAAAATGGTATTACATGATTTGAAATTGCACGATAAGCAGTAATTTAAACTGAAGAGCACGTATAGATGCAACATATTAGTTTACAAGCAGAACAAATTAATTCTCATCGCTAGAACAATGAACAGGTGCATTTTCCTTCTTCCATCTATGTCATAATACCAGTTAAATGCTATATCTAAAATCAGTTGTGCACACAACTATATGCCGATGAACTAGAAATAGCAGTATCATAATTGGATCTCAGTACGGGTGTCAATATTGAACCATAAAGTGTGTGCATCCGAATTCAAGAGGTTAGGTGGGTCGTGGGGGAGACATTCATCTGAGCGGCAAAATCGGAGCAGTCCAAATCAATCGTCCAACAGGCTACATTGCTAACCACCACAGAATTTCACCAAATAACAGAGGAACAAACTATATCTCAAATCCAGGCAAGTTGGGGATCGTTAAATAGTAGTCGACTCAAAACAGAAAACGACAGTCAAATTCTTTTGCGTATTGTAGTTTTACTTTATTGCAGAATGAACGATTTTTAGCAACTCAACTGTAAAGCTACATAGAAAAATAAAACCGTACAAGTGATGTCGAGTTGGATGGAGTCACATGACTCTTTATGTACTCGACCCATTCTAACTCAGCCTAAGTTCGATATCATCTGAACATGTGACACCCTATATCCATAGAAGTAGCATAATAGGTTGCCTACAGGCAAAGCGTACAAGTGAAAAATGACCAACATTAAAGTCTGTATAGTTATCCATTACTGTTGTCAGAAGACAATAATTATGCATTGCTGCTTTTCAACATTTAACTAAATTTACTGTTCCAAAAAGACTAGCTAGAAGGTTGAAGTGTTGACTGAATACTCTTTTGATCTAGGAGATGTCCATCAATGGTCAATGGATGATGCAGCCATGGTGATGATGGCATGTATACTATACACATTTAAACCCCTCTTGACAGACAAATGAACTTTTCATAGTCGAAAGAAGTGAAACCGCTTAAAACATAAATCAACCATGCAACTTTGCTTTAACAATACTCTCACCTTGCTGCAATCTGGGTCTTTGAAAGGTAGGTCTTTTTTGAAGGGTAGGTTTTTATCAGCATGCTCAAGACAATGGCGCAGCATGTTGAGTATAGTCAACCTAGTTCCAAAATCATCACTTTCTGGAAACACAAAACCAAAAGGGAAAAAATAAAACGGGGGTGGGAATGGTTAGAGATTTGTTCAACTTAAACAAATTCATGTACTAGCAGGCTAACTTATCTTGTTGCCACCTGGGATGTCAAAAATTTGTTTCTTGGGATGAATACCCAGGAGCTGTCCCAAATACATGCGGATGCGCGTACGATCCGCAGGTGAAAGTAAATCACCATGTGTGAGCACAACAATAGGTTTTTCATCTGAGATGACAAGAATACGCAAATTAAAAGAGCTGTAATATGCTTCATCCATGTGAAAGAGGAAACGGAACAATAGATACTGAAATATGTTATAAACTTGGTATCGATTTAACACTTGTTTTTGGATGGGCCAACACTTCTTTAGCTGATTAGTTCAACAATATTTTGTAAATCCACAATACAGTCCCCCATATTCTGATCAAGAGTGCTTCAATTAATATTACCTGTTAATAATAGAACACAAGTACACTTGTGTTTCTGTCTACACATTTTTTTTAGCACTGACAAAATGCATATAACATTAAATTAACTACACTGCTCTTAAAATGCCAAAAGACAGATTGACGTGATAACAAAATTAAAATAAAGTGAATTAATACCTTTGAATGACAAGACAGGGTAGTTGAAAGTTGTGGCAACAGTTTGAGTTTGTTGCGTCTTTGTTTCATCACCACTGTCCATCAATTGCAGAATTTGGACCGCACTAACAACAAATATGACACAATTAGCCAAATTGGCCTCACTAGCACGGTATCTATTTCGGCGAACTCTAGACTTCGGATGTGCATCATCAGAATCCCTGCCAAAAGGATCATTTCAGAGAGCCTGGGTATCCTAAGAAAAGTCTTGTTTAAGGTTGTTCAAAATAATCATATCAACCTCATTATTAGCTTCCCATGACGAACCCCTTTTGTCATCCACCGCTCCACAACTTTCTTATTTTCACTCAAATCATCCGACAAACCAGGTGTGTCATACAAACAGAAAGAACTTGAACCTTTAGGTATCGTGTACTCATGCAGAAAATGTGTCCCATCTCGAACAGAAGAATCTGATAACCCACAGATTCAGAACCATGAAGTTGTTATAACATGTTAATTATCTGACAACTAATACTTAAAGAAATAACCAACATGACTGCATTAGTATCTAGGACAAACAAAGGAAAGACGATACTCACATTCTTTACAATTATCTTTTATCTGAGTTTCAATTATTAAATGAGAAAAGGAGAAAGATAACATACACGATACTTGAGCTCTTTCAGGTGTAAAAGGATCATCATCAAACACTCGGGAAATCTTGTTAACAAGACTACTTTTTCCAGATCCTCTTGGACCAATCAACAAGAGTGTCATCTTTTTTGGTATATCGTAATCACTCGCTTTCATGCCACCCACCTCCTCAATCCATGATCCAGGTGCGTAGCTGCAGGTGTTCATTTACCACGTACTCAACAAATGCATAGTATTTACAAGTGACCCGAGACAAAGAACTTCGAAAATTATAATATGCTATGTGGAATCTAACATGTACAATTGAGAAACTGAATAACTGCTAATATGAAGTAAGATGAGGTTACGCAAAAATAAAACTAGCTAAGTTAAAAATTATACAAGAGAACTGGTTACTTATTCTATGACAGGGCACTAATCCAAATTTAGCTGTATCTACTGTCTAGGCCATCAAGTGAACGAATAATAATTGCATAATTAGAAGAATTCATATTTATCCTCTCAGATAAACTGGAACGGGGTTAGCTTTTCCACTACCATGGTTAAATACGGCATCAGCGTGCTGTTGAGCTGTGTTAAGCATCTTATTAACATCTAAGCTGATGTAAAAATCGGACAATTATACTTCTACAACACAAAAATTAGCTTGCGCACTCTTTTCTACTAACTGAGAGATCAGTCGTTTATAACTTTGAAACTCTAGAACAATGAGTCCACCCCACTACGTTACTCTTCCCCACTTAAATACTAGACTAGGTTTGCAGCACGACTTGAGCTAGTAATGCGCACCTAGCACAAACCACACATTGCACTACTTTTACCATCGAACCAAACCCAATCTAAAGCTAGTTCAATTCTCCTATCCTAACTAAGGAATGAACTCCCGTTGGAGATATCCAGATTCAAGTCTTGCTTCAAAAAGGGTGCTTCATTTCTTAGCAAAGGAGGCTACCGAACACACTTAATGATAAAATTAATGCTCATCTTCTCACTGAGAAGTGATTTCAACAGGATCTCTTGGAATTATGTTTCAGAATTTAATTTTTGTTCACTGTACGTATCATAGCATGTTTGCAACTTATCCCAAATCTCTACCTCAACCACTAAAAAGCGATTTAGTCAACACTTTGGAAAAAGGGTGTGGATTATTTTCAACCAAGTTCAAAACTTAAATCTGAGACTAGATGTAGTCATTTCCCTCTTTCGGGAGCTTAGCAATTGTTCAGTAATAAAACCAACATGCAATGTTTATCAGAACATCTTTGAAACAGAGGAAAAGAAATCAAACAAGGCCATGAAATACACTGCACCCACAAATAATAAGTTGAACAAATTCAAGGAACATTTTAAAATTATTATATCTAGTTACTTATCTCCAAGAGAAAAAGAACAAAATAGAAAATGAATTACCATAAATTACTGTACCTCAAGATTTTATTTTTGGCTTCCTTCAAATAGTCCTTATGGAACTGCAGCTCCTCATAGCTCTTGAGGACATCCATATATACATTCCTTGTCCGCTTTTTATCCACCTCATCCATTATATTTGAAGAATCTCGAGCAAATTCTTCCAAATCCATAGAACCTAGTCCAACTTCTCCATAACGATCACTACCACTGCACACATCCACATTCCTTGTCCGCTTTTTATCCACCTCATCCATTATATTTGAAGAATCTCGAGCAAATTCTTCCAAATCCATAGAACCTAGTCCAACTTCTCCATAACGATCACTACCACTGCACACATCCCATTCATGACCACTAATATAACAAACATGTACAATCCCTGTTTGTCAAAAAAAATTATGAACCAGTAACAGAAAATACCTGAGAAATGTAGCCGAGCCTAGTGGGTTTCCAGGGAAGTTTTGATCAAAAGATGATTCTTCTGCAAGTACCAAAAATTCGATCTTTTTTCAGCTAGGTCAGAGTATCAGGTCTAGATTTTTAAAAAAGAAAATTTTATGCAAGAATCAATCGACTGTTTGTTTCAGTTCCAAATTAGTCCACTTAGTTATATATATATCAGAAGTTCAAAACTAGTTTTACATAACCATCAACCTACTGCTACACCTCTTCTTCTTCTTCCTTTTTTTAAGTGAATTCAAAGAACACCTTACTGTTTTTTCTTTTTGGATAACCATGGTGCTCAGAGCAACTTGTGTGCACCAAAACTAATTCCATGAGATACATGACACCTCCCACCAGCAACAAATACAAGTAACTATGTCCATCAAGACAAAAACAAATAGGAAAAGCTTTTAGCTAGTATGGAATTTAAATTTAAGACCTCATGGTTCTCAAAACACACCATATTTTACATACATACATATCAAAATTATGCAAGAAACTTGAAAAATCACTCCCCCACCCAACCCCCAAACAAAAAAAAAACATATTGGAAGATTTATATATCGTACCAGTGGAATAGCTGAGAGGAGGATTAGAGAGTGTTGTATCTCCACCCATGACTGTAATTCTGCAAAACTCTAGTGAATATTTCTGTGATTTTGGATATTTGAAAAAAAATCCACTCTTTAAGGTACAAGAAAAGAGTGGACCCTACTCAGAGAAGCTTACTTAACCAAGAAGAGGTGAAGCAGCAAAATCGAGAAAAGAGTTTTGATCAAAGTGGTGTTTTTGTTTGGGGGGTGATGCCACGTGTCATCATATTTAGCGGTGGTTGATTGGTTTTAAGAGTCTTTAAGTTTCATTAATTAAGGAGGTCACGTTATTTACGGTTGGAAAAAACTTAATGAGGTTGGACATTTGAAGAGAAAATGACGAAATTGAACTCTTTTAATCTCCTTTTAAGTAATTAATATTTTTTTTATCTTATACTTTCAATCGTGAATTTCTGTTAAATAATAAAAAAATAATCGTTAAAATCTATGTAAACATTGAGATTTAATGGGACTCTAAGATATGATGAGTTTAATTTTAATTAGAGTTCTTGGAGGCTATAAAGATATCAATATATCAAATACTTCATAAAGGTGAAATCCAAATCATCTTAATTCAAGAAATACGCCATAACAACTCTTAAATCACTATGAAATCTAAGGAGAGAAGAATCGAGAAATAAATAGATTTATACCCCATATTATTTATTAATAAAATTATATTTCTCATATTTTACTTGTGATTTAGAAATCATTCCAAACAATCTGATAGACATAATTTGTGTTGTATTTATCGAAGTTGAGGAGTGTTGATAAACTTAAAAAGACCAAACCGTTCCGAGCATACTTTATGGACAACTTAAACCTACCTAAACATAAGAGACCATTTACAATTTTCTCTTCTGGTCTTTTGGTTGAAACTTGACAATTTGCACTTAAGTTACAAATTCAAAATTTCATTATGTCCCCACACCTCCAAGGACTAAGTGGAAATTGGACATCAAGCTTTTCAAGAAGCGGCGTTCTTCATGAGCAGCTAGCATATCTTTTGTGGCCCGAAAAGGCAATCAGCTCAGTCCAACTTTTCTCCGCTAGAAAATGAAGATTGGTTTGACAGAGACTTACACGCACACAAATTTAAAATAAAAAAGAACTAAATAAATAAAGAACACGAGTTGCATCTTTCTCCCCGTTTATGATAGTTTAATAATTACAACCAGTACATTTCAGTCATCTTCTATAGGGATGTTCCCAAAAGGACACCAACTACGCCGCCCAAAAGGGGCATGGGTCGCTCTTCATCCTTAGAAGAGAATTATGAAGAAAAAAGAATCTAGTAAATAGACTTTATGCTGTCAATCACATTTACAGACTACAACTAGATACTACTATAATTGCTTATTCAGCGGACTAGAGAGTTGAATCAGTAGCTCAAAGGCAACGTCCCTGCTGGAAGGAGGATGACATAGCCAGAAAGGGGTGTTCCAAGAAGTTAGTCTGCAGAGATGTCATGCCAAAACCAGTTGATTGTGGAGCTCCAATAGTTAAGTGCGGAATTGTGCTGCAAACAAAAATAAAGGGATGAATTTAGTTTCATGTCGTTGTACTGATCAACTTTTAAGTCCATAAGACATCGCCCTATTCACGCCCCCCCCCCCCCCCCCCCCCCCCCTTTTTTTCTGGTGTTTTCAGGTTAAGCACCCAGAGGTTGCTGAGTTTCTTGGAGGAAGGCTTTATGATTGCGTGTTCAAATATAACGGAACCTTGGAACAGATGTAGTTATTGACTACATATATCCTACCTTTACGCACAGTCAACCACCAAAAGAATCTTGTAAAACTATTTGGTTGATGTCACTTGCAAGGTCAAGGCAACAACAAACTAAAATTATTGAAGAAATTTTAGTGGACATCCACAAGTAAGATTGTTAAGTGTCGTAATGCCAACTAAAATCTGTGCTGACCTAATAGTTGTTCTAGCGCTTAGTGGTGACGGGTAAGCTAGAAGATAGTATGCACTATTGGCAGTTGGTTGATAGATATTAATGAAGGAAAATAACTTGGTAGTCGATTGGTTCGTGAAGCCATCCCAATGGTAAGTTATGTTCAATTGTACCATAGTGTGTTCCTTTCATTCGGCATATGTAGCAGTCAAGTGACAACATATTTGAAGCACGTATCTCTGACTTTGGGAAGTTGAACCGCAGTAAAGGATGAGACTTGAGAAAGCCAAATGACGAGGAAACAATTGATGGTAAATAAGTAGATAAAATTATGGGTGCAGCCTGGGTGGTGGTCATCACAAATTAAAGGCCAGGGAGGGGCAAAAGAGTCCCATAATAAATGATTCAAAGAATATAACAGGCTGTCAATGGAAACGTAGGAATGTGCGGGTGACGGTGAGTGTTTATAATTACTACTAATAGAGAGTTTTTTTTAGTTGGCTGGCTTTCATATCATTTCATCTTCCCCGAAAACCACATCTGAACTAGACTCCTGAATCACCATGTCCATGAGCTCTCTTCTTCAAAGTTTTCAGAGTAAGGAAGCTCTCCCCATGTCGCGACCGACACAAGGTGAAGGACTTGGTGTCCGCAAAAGGCTGTCTTCTCTCTCCCTCAGGATGAATCAACAACAGCCTATCCTCTCATTCTCCTCCTCCTCATGGGCATTTCGCCGATCCAAATCCCAGTCGTCTTTATCGGCCGCCGGCAATTCGATTAGGGAATGGTGGGACTGGGGATTGGGCTGGATAATGTCCAAGAAGCCCACTTTCGCTAACGATCTGGAAATGAATGAAGAGGAGAAAGCCGTGTTGGGATGCAACAGCAAGGGTAGCTGGAGGCACGTATTTTACAAAGTAAGGACGGAGCTGCGGAGGTTCGTGGGCTCCGGTAACAATGTCGGTCTACCTCAAACCTTCCGGTACGAGTATGACTCCTTCAACTATTCCAGGAAAAACTGATGGATTACTACTAGAGCAGTCAGTATGGGTTCTTTTGTGATGTTGGTTGATTCATTCGAGTGCGTGTGCGTACGTAAATGTATAAAGTGAATTATTTCATCTTCTTCATATAGTTCATTCAGCCGTTGTATTATTAGTGTTTTTGTTTTAATTCTCCTCCTGTAATTCTTTTC
Source organism: Solanum clarkiae (assembly GCA_011800125.2). Lineage (NCBI taxonomy): Eukaryota > Viridiplantae > Streptophyta > Magnoliopsida > Solanales > Solanaceae > Solanum > Solanum clarkiae. The sequence goes on along the minus strand of JAABOM020120146.1, from coordinate 4,852 downwards.
ACCATTCTCGTGTCATATTATATGTACTTTTCTCCGTTTGATTTTATAAATTTTGTTCCACTGGATTCAGCACTCTAAAGGACAGCCATATCAAAATTGGCCAACTGGAACTTCATCACAGACAGCTATTTGTCGGTGGTATATGCGCTTTTTGTCGTATTAGTACCGCGTCAATAGCGGGGTTGAATCTCTAACATGCAATACCCTTTTTCTAGGGGAGGCCTAAATCTCTCTCAACTCTTCTCATTACTATTATACTCGCAAGAAAATAACCACTGTATTTTATTTTTTCAACTATCGAAACAGCAGCAACAGAAAAAACTGTTCGCCGAGCAAATTTTAAAATCAAGCAAAGTGAGTTTTCAAAAGAACTAGCAGACCATAAGTATTATTGAACATGCAGCTTTTCGTGAATTACCCATGTCAAGAACTAACACATTTGAGCAGTTTCTTTCTTCTTTTTCCACCGAAACTAACCACTTATTACTGTATCAAGGAACTAAATAATTCCAGCATATCCATGGAGTCATGTACAATCCAAGAGATTCATTCAGCATACCCATAGAATTGCTGTTTTCAAATCTCAAAATTTTGAGCGATAGGAAGAAATGTCCTAGAAGTGGCATCGCATCTTGTCATCCTTGAAGTTATTTGGGTCACTAAAAAATGCTCGTTTGATACTCCTTTAGGTTATTACCCTTCAGGAAATTGCCTGTATCTTACATGAAATTGTAGCATACTCTCAGTACCTTAACTTTGCAACAGAGGGGGCTGAAATAACAGAAGCCAAAAAGGAGAAAATCAGAACATGTTGTGATTAATTAAGGACGTCACCATAAATGACTGACCATGTTGTGCAAATATGACGCGTAAATTGTTGCAACAAACGTGTGCTTTTCCTTAAAACCAACGAAGACAATTTTCCAATAGAGAAAAAAAATACATGGATAAAATACATAATTATGTAAAAGTGAGACTGATTGAGAAGGATACAGCAGCCTTCTAATGGAAGCAAGCATGAAGCCTCCACTAAAGAACGCTAGGTAGTTGAAATGATTTCACAAGCAAGGGTCTACGGAGGTTTCAACATTTTGTTGAGGCACACAGTCTACAAACTCTTTCAGTCGTCCTCTTCTACGCAAACTTGAGAGCATGGCGTGCTACTTTTACACATTGTTATGGCAGTTTCATTGCCTCTGCTCTATTTTCAGTTAAACCTGCAAACTAACCAGTATGAAATACTTTGCACATAACATAACCAAGAGCAAAACAAAAATTTCATGCTCCAAATAAAACATGCACACACCAGATTCTGTAATATTTAACCTAGCCTAGAAAGCCATAACATCATTTTGTTGTAATTAAAACTAAAAAGTATAGTACACAAGAACTTGTCTAGTTTATTCTGCTTATGGATTTTTGAGACGAAGGTTCCCAAGAAACAACCTCTCTGCCTCTATGAGATAGTGGTAAGGTTTGCATACATTCTACCTTTCCCCAGACCTCACTTGTGGGATCCCACTGGGTATGTTGTTGTTGTTGTTGTTGTTGTAGTACACAAGAACGTGTATGGAAATGTGTGAGCATGCGCATGAAATTGGAATGAGGAATGAGTTTGTTTACCAATTCGAATAAGTTTTAAACTGTTTTTTCATCATATACTATCCTAATGTGCTTATTGTTGGTTATTTTCTGTTACTTCTTAAATTTTCATAAATTTCATTTCACACTCTTGTTTTTTGTTACCAAAACCCTATTGTTTTCTTCCCTTTTCTTTATCACTTAATTTATGGAAATAATCTATCAAAGTCTTCTTTTTTTAGAATAATATAGTCACTCAATTATTATTATTTGATTCAGAAAATAAAAAACATGATTTTGCATGTCATGTCATATTAAAAATAATTCCATGCATTCCATATGCCAAATTATTAATATAATATGAATTGCAAAATTATGAAATTGGTCCCATTTTACTATAAATTCTATATCAATTTACACTACAAGGAGCTGCTCCTAAATGAAAAGTTGGTACAAATCTGGGCTACGTTTATGGGGTTGAATGTCATTATCTATAAATTATAGCAAGCCCCGCATGCCCCTACCCACACACATTTGACACCCTAAGTGCTCACTTAGGAAGGCTCCTCACATAACCATGTAGGAAAATCGTCAAACTTGATACATCAAACTTTTGCCAAAACGGAAAGAAACCACAAGAATAAAAAAGATGGCATGCAATAGAACTTTGTATCTGAAATGTATTTTTGTTTATGGTGTAAAATGGAGCATTGTAGAGGAAGCTGAATCTATTGGTGGCAAGCTGGAGTCCCTACAGAATTAGATTGGATATACTTTTGCAGAATGTAATTTTTTAGCTGCACCTGTACAGTTTTACAGCATAAACCTAGTGCTGTTTTCATTTATAAATTTAGGTTGTCCTCTCAAAAATTAAAAAAAAAAAAGAAAAAGAAAACTCTGAATCTGAAATTAATATACTCCAACCCAATTCAATTGCCAAAGAAAGGGTTACAGGAAAAGACAAAAGAAAGAAAGGGAAATACCTTAAATGATGTGTCCATTCAAAAGCTAATGAGCTCCGGGCGCATCTCTCATACTGAAATTCAGACTATTTCGCATCGTTCGTCTTCCTATGCCTGGATTTCCTTTTTGCATCATAGCAACAAATTCTCCATAATCAATGCGTCCATCCTGAAAAGGGAGTCCACAAGGAGATAAATTAATAGTTAGTCAAATGAAGCAAGAGACAGTAGAGATGCCAAAAGAATCATTCCAATATAAAACACAGATTTCCTAAAGCGTAATAAGTTGCCTGCGTCACGGCTGCAGTTGAGGCCCTAATCACAATACTGAGGCTCTGGATGATTAATCAAAATACAAGAAAGATCTGTTTGATATGAAGGAGGACAGAAATGTCTGTAACGACGCCCACTCATTTTTATTATGCTACGATTTCTTTCCCCCTTTTTTTCTTTTGGACAAATATCTCAGCTTTGTTTTCTTATCATGCCTTTGAATACACAAAACTACTTGGATAATGAACTATGAAGTGACGTCAAAAAGTGAGTAGCTGGCACGACTACAGTCAGACCAAACAGAACTACAGGAAGTTCTTCAAAAATAATTTAAAAAGCATCTCATCGTGTCTGAGCAATTATAAATAAATCAGTAAAACTGTATGCAGAATTTTAATCAAATTGTAGTATCCCTGAAACATAATCATAATCTCCCATAATGAGTTAATTGACTTACGTTATCCTGATCAACTTCTCTGATAATATCCTCAAAGAATACATCTGTAATGTTATGATCTGCACACGCCTGTTGGAGCTCATCAACTGTAATATAACCACTTCCGTCCTTGTCAAAATACTGAAATGCAGCCATGAGATGTTCCTCGCGGTCCAATTTGTTAAGGTGAATAGTTGCTGCTATGAATTCTCCATAGTCAATAGTTCCACTATTGTCCACATCAGCCTTGAAAGCATTAATATTACATCAATGGCCTTAAAGAGTTAGATAAGTACTTCCACATGAACCTCATCGACAAACATGTTTAGGGAGAAATACAAAGATAATCACAGGCCTAATTAAAGACAAGACTAGAACAATTAACAGAAAGGTGTTTATTATGAAGCATGTATGTGATACCAACTACTTGGTAAGCCTGCACAACAACGACAAGAACAACATACCCAGTGATTTGGTAATCCTGGACAACCTCCTCAATTCCCAGAAACTTATCACACACGCAAAACCAAAAAATAATAGTAAATGTTGGACACCTTTCCGGTGGAAGCTTTGGCAGCTACATTAGTTTTAAGTGCTCCTTCAGGATTGTATGTAATTAGTTGAGTAAAGTAAAGATCTAAATCCCAATCTGACTCTAGTCTCTGCACATTGAGTAACCTTGAGATTTGACCTTTAGTTCATGATCTTATATCGCTATACATTTTTCTGCTCCTACCCACCTCAGCATACAGTCGCATCATCAATTGGATAAAGATGAACAAAACAAATATAATTAATTTGCAGTCCAGGTTTTCTTACCGCATCCATAAGTTCCCGTATCTCTATATCCTTTAGAGTAGAGCCGTATTTTCTCAAACCAGCTTTTAGTTCATCGAATGTAATTGCACCACTGTTATCAGTATCCATGGCCTTAAACATCTCCTTGAGACCAGCAATCTCCTCCTCCGACAAGCTTTCTGCAATCACCTGAAAGCATATTAAGTACGAAACATCAATGCATTCATTATTCAGTTACACGCCTACAAAGCATATAATCAACATTTTCTTTTGTAACTTCTACACCGAGGTTTATGGCCGATGAAGAACCATAATTAACAGACTTGAGCAAAAAAATTATGAGCAGATATATATGCATACCCGCAGAGCCATCTTTTTTAATTTGTTCATTGCAGAGAAATGTTTGAGGCGAGAAAGTACTGCAGGATCAAGTGCTCTATCAGGAGCAACACCATTTTCACAAATCCAAGGATGACCTGCAGAATTTTAGAGAAAACCATAACACCATATCAGCAGTTGGTTACATGGAAGCCGCCGTACATGCAGGCATAGATAGAGAATACAATTGAAATTTGAGAATTATAATGACTTGATCCACTTTATGGAGCGCAAATTGATCTATTATGATTTGTACAACAACAACAACAACAACAACATACCCAATGAAATCCCACAAGTGGGGTCTGGGAAGGGTACAATGTACGAGACCTTACCACTACCTCATAGAAGTAGAGAGATTGTTTCCTGGGAACCCTCATCTCAAAACCCATAAGCAGAAAGAACTAGATATGACAAAAAGGAA